>PVLD010014204.1:0-53235 GCA_004027595.1 Dinomys branickii
CCCCCCCCCCCCCCCCCCGACTGCAACAGCAGCCGCTCCTTGGTCCTGGGTCAGACTCTGAATCAAAGACCTGGGCCAGGCCCCAGCGAGCGAGTTGAGAAACCCACCAGGTAATTCAGATGCACATTCAAGTTATTACTCAAGTTATGCATTGGGGCAGTCTTTTCTCATTAAATAAACCACACAGTTATTAAACTGCTGACCCACTCGCTTCACCTGACCCAGATTTTCTAACACCAAACCCTTTCAAGTGGTAAGGCAGGACTGAAAGGCTTTGAAGTGTTTTGTGGGCCGGACTGGCCAGCTGTAGTCTATTTTAAGAGCTTCGTGCTAAAGAAAAGATAATCTCTTCCCAGCGAGGGGCCCAAGCATTCCTGCTAAAGTCTGCCGTCCCCACAAGACAGAACCTGCTGTCCTACCTCCCATGGCTGAACAAAGGCAGCCCAGGCACCCAGAGCTAATTTCTAACACGTTAAGGAACTCATCGTGAAGAACACACTGGTTTTGGGGAATGTTGCTCGCTATTTTTTTTTTTTTTTTTTTTTTTGTCTTTTTGAGACAAGGTCTCCCTATGTAGTTCAGGCTGGCCTTGAGCTCACTTTGTAGCCCAGGCTAGTCTCAAACTTGCAAAGATCCTCCTGCCTCAGCCTCCTGAGTACTGGGATTATAGGCGTGCACCACCACACCCAGCTTCATTGTCTATTTAGATATCAGGCCTGCATCAGGTCTTCTATAAAACAGTTTGCCTTTTGTCCCTGACATTGATCGTTTACACTTTATAGTAAGCCCTCTCATTAGCCACGGTCTGAGAATAGTCTAAGTGAAGGAGTCCACCAGTTCCTAAGCTCTAAACGGTGTGTCCTTCTGGGTAGGATGAGTCCCCATCCTGCCACACCGCTCGGAGCCGCACACTGCCTCGGCCCAGCCATCCGCACCCTGGAGGCCTCTTGGCATCGCAGTGCTTGTGTCAGGTGACCTGTTTCACTTAAAGGTAGCCCCAGAGCGCAGGTGCAGTGAGGCCAACAGCCCAATGTGCCAAGCCGGACGGTGCTCCCTGTGCGGCAAAGGGTGGCGCTTCTTGACCTCGTAGGGAAGAGAATCAAAGCGTGCTGAGGCTGTGGACAGATCTCGAAAGAGCAAGTCCTCTGTGTCTGATACTCTCTGCCTCGTCAGGCGCGCAACAAGACCCTTCCTGTGGGAAGCACGCCCCTCCTGGAGGGCTCCCACTCCCCCTAGGGTGGAGGGTTGAGTTCTCTGTGTAGCATCAGTCGAGTCTCAGGGACAGAATACGTGGCCGGTATTGACCTCAGAGTTGACTGCCGGTCTGTGTCCAGCACTTGAGGCTCTGGCTTGCCTCCTCTGCCCGCTGCGGCCAGGTCCCGGCAAGGGCGCTGGTCAAGCTGCATGTGGCACGAATCTGGCAGCAGCAGCTCTGCTTTGGCCAAACCGTCTGTGCGAGGCCCAAAGGTCTAGAACAGATCAATACCCACGTGATTTAATATTGGCGCAACTGGCCACAAACATTGATTCATCAGTATTTTTTCCTTTAAACAAAAAATTGAGAGCTGGGCATGGTGGCGCATGCGGGTAATCCCAGCACTTGGGAGGCTGAGGCAGGGGGATCGTTGCCAGTTCGAGACCAGCCTGGACTACAAAGTGAACTCAAGGCCAGCCTGAACTGCATAGCAAGACACTGTCTCAAACAGACCAAAAAACAAAATCTATTAAACAAAAATTGAGGGGCTGGGGATGTAGGTCAATGGCACAAGGTCCTGAGTTCAATTCCTGATACAAAAAAAAAACACCAAAAGAAAATTGAGAGCCAGTGTGGTGCTGCATGCCTGTGATCTCAGCACTGAGACGAGAGAATCTCAAGTTCAAGACCAGCCTAGGCAACCTATCAAGACCCTGTCCCAACCAAACCAAACCAAAACAAGAGCAACAAATCAAAAATCTCCTCTAGTAATCAATCATTTATAATAAAAAGTGTGGCATTGGCTTTATAGATATTTGCACTGCCCATTTAAAAGCATTTAAAGAAATAACCGACTGGGTGTGGTGGCATGTGCCTGTAATCCCAGCAACTCAGGAGGATGAAGCAGGAAGATCACTGCAAGTTCAAGGGCGGCTTGGGCTACATAGCGAGACCCTATCTCAAGAGGAAAAAAAAAAAAAGAGAAAAAAGAAATAATTTGAAGAGTGATGTGTTTGTCTCCTGATTTATTTTCTCTTTGTCTAGTAACTATGGAAATCTTCAGATAACCAGTGCTTCATATAATTTTGAAATGGCTGATAGTGTTTATGATTCAGTTTTAAATTCATGTCTTCAAAATATTTACAGTTCATCTTAATTTTACCATGATTTTGATTTTTGGATTTTTTATTAGTTTGCTTGTCTTTTGAGGCAAGGTCTCACTATGCAGTTCAGGCTGGCCTTAAACTTACTGTGTGGCCCAGGCTAGCCTCAAACCCACAGAGATCCTCCTGCCTCAGCCTCCTGAGTACTGGTATTACAGGAATGCACCACCACACCTGGCGTAATTTTACCATGCTTTAAACTCATTGCAATCAATTAACTGCAGGTATATTTTTTAAATCTAAATTTCAATAGTGCAATGAATAATCCATTCATGTTTACTAATAATTGGAAAACACTATCAAGGGCCACATTTCAAATAACCTTAACATTTAAATCAACAGAGTTTTATTGAAACTGTCAATATAAAACAATAATTTTTTTCTTCCTCAAAAATAAGTCATGTAAATAATTTAGTTTGAAAGGAGACAGGAAGCTCATCTACAACTACATGGAGTACATTTAATAGTATATATTTCATAAACTAAATTTTACTAGGCACAGTGGCACACACCTATAATTACAGTAATCTGAGAGGCTGAGGCAGGAGGATTGTGAGTTGGAGGACAGCCTTAGCAACTCAAAAAAAAAAACTGGAAAATGTCTGAGGATGTAGCTCATTTTGAAAGCCCTGACTTCAGTCCTCAGTACTGTGTGTGTGTGTGTGTGTGTGTGTGTGTGTGTGTAAAAATAAGCCACAAAAAAAGTTATAAAAGTAAAATAGTTGGAAAGAAACGCATAACTCACATTACTGAAGTTTGAGGCTTTGCTGACGTCTGGTCTGCTCAGGGGAGAGATATTTTCCAGGTCCAGAAGGATCATGTAATAACAAGAGCATGAACTGTTAATGATTAACTAGAAGTCAAACTCCTAACTTTATAAAATGGGTCACTACTGGATCGGATGCTAACCTTTGTCGCCGGAGGCCCATGGTTCTTCCTGCTCAAAAGAAAGCATGAGCAATTCTACATATTTTCAATATTTTAGAGCTTGCAATGCGTCTTTAGAATCACGGCTGGGACACTAGCCTGCTTATCTTGTCTCTGTCAAAGCTCTCACTATGGAAATGTCTCACAAATAAACGTTCAATGCAAATTTTGTTGGTAGACAACAGCACATCTTAAAAAGAGCTTATTCTATTTCTGTACGTGGTACTTTCTTTTCTTTCTTTCTTTTTTTTTTTTTTTTTTGAGACAGGGTCTTGCTATGCAGTGCAGGCTGGCTTTGAACTTGCTTATGTAGCCCAGGCTGGCCTTGCACTCATGGAGATCATCCTGCCTCAGCCTCCTGAGTGTTGGGATAACGTGTGTGCCACTATGCCTGGATTAGAATGGTAATCTTAATGTTATCTTTGAAAAATGTTTTTGATAGAATAAAAACCACATTTGAGCCAGATGTGGTAGTGCACCCCTATAATCCCAGCACTCAGGAGGGTGAGGACGGAGGATTATCATGAGTTTGAGACCAGCGTTATCTACATAGCAAGACCCTGTCTCAAACAATGGATAAATTTTTATAAATCACACTTGTATTTTGAAAAATTAATAGTAAGTGTAAACACAGAAGAGAGGAACTAGTTTTTCTAAAAATCCTCTCTCTATTTCTTTCAGTTATTCAAATCCATATGTTGGGTTTTTGCCAAATCAGGAAGTAACATTCACACCTCACTTTCATGATCATTGGTAGAGAAGCTCTAAAGTTAATCAGTCCAGGTGTGGTGGCTTACACCTACAATCCTATCACTCCTGAAACTGAGGCAGGAGGATGGCTGTGAGTTTGAGGCCAGGGTAGGTGACATAGCGAGTTCAAATCCAGTATGAGCAACATAGCGAGACCCTGTCTCCAAAGAAACTAATACAATGACATAAAATAAATGAAATAAAATAAATCTGGAATAAGTTGTAAATAATATTATCTGTGTATCAAGGTATATCAACGTATAGCTAAATGCCACCTAAGCAAAATTAACTAGAATGTTACGAGACTTCAAAGTATTTGATTAACTTAGGTTTAATTGGGACCTGGGGATATAGCTCAGTGGAATAAACACCTTCCTGGCAAGTGCAAGGTCCTGAGTTTGATCCCCGGTACCAGAAAAAAAAAAGTCAAATTCTAACTTATGTTTAGTTATTTGAGTTTCGGAAAGACTGCCCCCTTTTGCTGAAAATGGTTTGAAGCATATCCATAATACTTTTTTTTTTGGTATCAGGAATCAAACTCAGGACCTCAGGCTCGCCAGGCAGGCGCTTATGCTGCTGAGCTATATCCCCACCCCCTCCACAACACTTCCTGACTTTGTGACCCCGCCCTGTTTTTCCTCTGCCAGGGGTGAGTCTGCATCTGAAATAGCAGGTCTTTAGGTGTCTGGTGGTCCTCAGTAGCAGGCCCTGTCCCTGAGGTTTTGGGACTACTTACCTAAAGGTTATTGCAAGTTTTATGGTTGGGTCCACGACTTTTGTCCGGGGTTGGGGCCAACCCCAAGGCCTGGAACACGCTAGGCAAGCCTGGGCCACTGAGCAGCCTCTGGTCCCCAATAATAACTGTTTTCACACAGGAAAAATGGAAATCTCCCTCCCATACTCTCAGCCACACAACCTCACTCCTCAGAGATAACCACCACTAGCCAGTTATTCCGCAGACTTTATAAAGGAGGTAACAGAACATATCATTTCACAAGTAATCTCTATAAAAAGGAACTAGATATACATCTTAGTAGTTTCCTTCCTTAGCCACGTACCCGACAGATCTGTGTCATCTGAGTGGCTGCATGTGGCTTTGTTCTTACAGCGTACTGTAGCCAGTATTCTATTTGCATATTTAGGATATCGTGCGGTTTGAAACATTACAGTGATAAGAGTGACCAACCTTGCGGGGCATGGTGGCTCACACCTGTAATCCCAGCACTCAGGAGGCTGAGGCAGAAGGATCATTGCCAGTGCAAGACCAGCCTGGGCTAAAAAGTGGGCTCAAGGCCAGCCTGAACTGCATAGTGAGACTGTGTCTCAAAAAGATAAAAAAAAAAAAAAAAGTGACCAATCTTGCATAGACATTTTAATGTACTTATGGGAAGTGGAATTGATTAGTCAAAATTCTTGTGGATTTTGCATGTTGGAAGACATTGTCAAGTTGTCCTTGAGATGGGTCCAAGAACAATAAACTCCCAAACAGCCAAATTAGAATTTAGTAGCGCTTTTAATAGTTGAGCCCAACGGCCCCCACTCACGCCTCTGTTTCAAGGCTGAGAAGTGAGAGACCCGAGCCCATTGTATGCAGGGCTTATAAAGACAAAAACCACAACGAATACACAGGTGTAGCAGGGACGTTATGCTTGGGTAACTGTCCTGTTTCTGGCAGGGATGGGCGATGTTCTTTGAATTCTTTCCGAGAAAGAACAAGGAACCTTTGAACAACAATTATGTTACCATACATGATTTTAGCTGTTTGAGGTGAATCGGGTCAAGCATAGGGTCAGTCTAGCAAGCAGCTGGGTACTTGGGCCATTACAGTCCTCAGGGTTATCAATTTACAGACACACTAATGGGAGACAGGAGCACCTGTCTCCCCACTCAGCATCATGAAAGGCTTGGTGCTGCCGAGCTTTCCCACTTTCCTATTCTGAGTGAAAATTCCTCATTCTAGACAGTATTTTTATTGTTTTATTTTTCCAAAAATGTTTGCTTTATATTTTCAAATGTTCATTATATTTTTTAGGCTTGCTTTTCTTTGTCTTACTGATTTGTGATAATATATCCCTGTCTCTAGGATATACTCATACTATATAATTCAATTCCTTATGTGATATTAGTCCAAGGGATTACTTTATGGAGCCAATAACAACAGAAAAGGGGCAACACTATGCTTTTTTTATGTGTGTATATGTGTGGTACTGGGGATTGAACTCAGGACCTTGGGCTTGCCAGATAGGTGCTTATTCCACTGAGCTATATTCCCAGCCCAAGGGCAACACTATGTATAATTAAATGGAATTAATTACAAAGTATTTCAAAGAAGAAAAGAAAAAGACGAAAAGTATGAGTCAACAAAAGAAAAAAAAATGCTTCCATTTGGCTACCAAAACCCTAAGCATGGTGGCGCATGCCTGTAATCCCAGCACTTGGGAAGCTGAGGCAGGAGAATCACCCTGAGTTCAAGGCTACATAGTGAGTTCAAGGCCAGCCTGCACTATAAAATGAGACCCTGTCTAAAAACAACAACAATACAAAAACTCAGATACACATTTATATCTGTATATGTTATGTTTAGTTCTAAGATGTCCTCCAAAAGTCTCATGTGTTCAAGGGTGGGGTTTGGGGGGAGTGACTGGGCCCTGGGGCCTTACGATCCCTGGAAGCCAGGGATCTCTGAGGGTGTGACCCCAAAGGGTGTGTTCTCCCCAGCTCCTCCCTGCTTCCTGTCTCAGCTTCCTGGCCGGCAGGGCTGAGCAGCTGCCTCTCACCGTTCCCCTCCACCTGCCATTTCTGCCCTGGAACCCAGCCACTGAGCCCACTGGTCCCATGAGCCGAGCTAACCCTCTACTCGTTTAAGTTGCAGGTGTTGAGTATTTTGTCCCAAGAACTGACTCCTCCAATCTGTATTCATTCGGGTGTGTGTGTGTGTGTGTGTGTGTGTGTGTGTGTGTGTGAAGATGCTTGAGACACCGGTTGTAATGATTGCTTTTGCAGAGAGAAATGGGCAGGGGGAGGAGGGTCACTTTTTAACAGATGCATTTTCTGCTGTTTTAAGATTTGTCCTTATTTACCATAAATGCCAATCAGCTACTCAGAGTCAATAATTTCCCTAAAGAAGTAGATGATTCAAATTGAACCTTTCTTTTATGGCTTTTCTGGTTTCCCAAAACTGTTTCTTGAATAATCCATCCTTTAAGCTTTGATATGAAATATCGTCTTTAGCATACACTAAACTCCCACATAAATATTCATTTATCTCTGGGCTTTTTATTTGACCTCATTGATTTATTAACTGGATGCAAAAAGATTCAACTAGTGTAGCTTTTTTTTTTTTTTGTCTTTTTTTGAGACAGGGTCTTGCTATGCAGTTCAGGCTGGCCTTGAAGTTACTGTGCAGCCTTGGGTGGCCTCAAACTTACAGCGATCCTCCTGCCTCAGCCTCCCAAGTGCTGGGATTATAGGTGTGCACCACCACACTTGGTCGAACTTTAACATAAGCTTTAATTTCTAGAGATAAATCCCTTTCTAATGCTACTTTAAAGCTTTTTTGGAATTTCTAGAGAAACTTTCTGTCTGTTGGTTTTCACAGTTCATCACCTTTAGTCATAGTTTTGTGGCTCTAAGCTACATTCACAGTGTTATGCAACCATCACCAACATCCATCCCCAGAACCTAGGTAAATCCCAATGACGTTTTATCAAGTTCCAAAAATAATGCTGTGGATACTGTGTCATCAAGATATCCATTATATAGGTTCATTTACATAAATGTCACATTTTATAATATCAGCTCATCCTAACCAGCATAATATGTGACTAACTTTCATTTATTCATTCATTCACTTGAGAAATTTATTGAGTATCCAATACACCAGGAGTTCTGCTAGGAACTTGACATAAAAATGTAAATGCAGGCCAGGGGTGGGGGCCATGCCTGTCATCCCAGCACTCAGGAGGCTGGGGCAGGAGGATCATTGCAGGTTCAAGACCAGCCTGGGCTACAAAGCGAGCTCAAGGCCAGCCTGAACTGCATAGCGAGACACTGTCTCAAAAATACCAAAAACAAAACAAAACAAAACAAACAAAGAAAACCAAATGTAAATGCAATGACATCTCTATTATTAAAGATCTTCTGAAATCTAGAGGAGGTGACAATTAAGCATATAATGGAACAAATAAACATAAAATTGTGAAGTTTTAAGCACAGAGGAGATGCATGGTCTCACAGTGGGTTGATATTAAATGATATTTTGTCTGTTCTGAGGGATCTAAACCATGTTACCCGAGGAAGTAACAAGTAGACTGGTTCTGGAAAATAGACCTGAGTCATCCTCAGTACCCTCCAATTGGCTTCATGATGACTCTGTACATTTCTTAGGTTTCTCTGAGTATGTAATCTTTTTTGTTGTAATAATATGAGATCCTCGTAAATTTTTATTTTTATTTTTGCAGTATTGAGGATTGAACCCAGGGCGTTCTCTCTGAGCTCCATCCCTAGCCTTTGTTTATTTTTTTTCATACAGGTTCTCACAAAGTTGCTAAATTGCCCAGGCTGTGTTTGAACTTGCAATCCTCCTGCCTCAGCCTCCCAAGTGCGGGGATTACCGGTGTGTATGCCAACCATGCCTGACTCAGCTATTCAATTTTGTATATTAAATTTGTAACCAGCTGTGTTTAGGACTTTCATATGGTTTTTGAAGGAACTGATTCTCTCATTCTTGTACATTTTGGCCTCAGCCAGTGAGGCAGCTGTGTCTGTCCAAATTTCCATCCTTCTAGAACTTTCCAGGGGGAAGCTGCTGTCTTCCCCTGAGGAGTATGAGCAGTGATGTGATTGGTGAGCTGCTGAGAACATGGCGTCTCCTGCGACATCTTTCTCCCCTGGGTGGGAGTGACCTCTGCAGAACTGTGGCTCTTTGTGGTCCATCTCTTGATTCTCCATAGTCAGTGAATAATGTGGACTCCAGCCACTTTACTAATGATTATCAAAGGTTTTTCTCAAGCTAAAAATGTTAGTAATGAGAGGTTAATTTTTTTCTTCTTGGTTTAATATTTCAGACACTGAGCTACTTGAAAGTCTGCCTTTACAGTCACATTAATTCTTATGTAATACTTATTCTATAGATGAAAAACACATCTCACAAAGGTACTGTGATTCAGAGAGGAGTAGATACAATCAGATACTCATTTTTCAGCCATATCCATAAATATACGAAGATTTATATTTAGATCCCATTATAAATATCATCCCTCATGTCAAACAGAAGATATTATACTTTTATATTTAAAACTGGATTAAAGTCCATTGAAACTCTTCATTTGGGAGGGGACCGTCATTATGAAGAAAGAAACGTCAGAAATGAGAAAAGTTAACACAGTGAAGTTGTGTTTTGCTGCACTGTTGCATAGGTACCGGATACTTTGTTTTTTGTTTGTGTGTTTTTTGTCTTTGTGAGACAGAGTCTCGCTATGCAGTTCAGGCTGCCCTTGAGCTCACTTTGTAGCCCAGGCTAGTCTCGAACTTGCAGTAATCCTCCTGCCTCAGCCTCCCAAGTGCTGCGATTACAGGTGTGTGCCACCACGCCTGGTGGTACAGGGTACTTGGATGACAACAGTGTCTTCTTATTGCGCTAATGTGTGGGACCACTACCATCACTAGGGCAAGAAGATGCACTTGCTCCCGGGTGGGTAGAAGCCCAGTTTTTGAACCTGCTGTTTTGGCCACATACTTCAACTGAGAGCTTGGAAGTAGGACATGAACTAGCTCTGCCATTTTGCTGTTGTTGCTTTTATTTCTGATCTTGTTTGGTGTGCTGGTGCACCCCTGTAATCCCAGCACTTGGGAGGCTGAGGCAGGAGGATCCTTGCGAGTTTGAGACCAGCCTAGGCTACAAAGTGAGCTCAAGGTCAGCCTGAACTGCATAGCGAGACCCTGTCTCAAAAAGGCCAAAAAATAAAAAAATGTATTTCTGATCTTTTAGATGCTTCCATTTTTTGCTTGACTATTTGAAAATCTTATTTCTTTCTTTTTAGACCAGGTCCTCAAGAAGCAGAGCCTGAAATGGGGATTTTTGTGCCAGTGTAACGATTTTAACGCTCGTATGATGGCTTGTGGAGTCGGCCCCCCCCATAACACAACCTCGCTCCTCCTCCCAGCCTGTTCCTTTGTTGCTTCGCCTCCCCCCAGCTCTCCGCCCCCTTACCTATCTGGTCTCACCCATCTTTTATTCTGCGCTTCAGTTTCGCGCTGGGTGCACCTCCCGAGAGGAGCTCAGTGACATTCACGCTTGCGGGTCTGCTTTACTCCCCTTGACTTCCTCAGGGTGCATCTGTTTGCCTGGAGTTTTTGAGCGATCTGAGCTGGAGCCTCTATGTGGGGGAGGCGACAGGACCCGACAGAGGAGGAGGCCCCGCGAAGGCCCGCTGGAGGGACCGCCTGCCCTGAGTTTGTCGCAGGAGCTCTGGCGCGCTGATGGCACCGCGGATCCGTCCTCCGCATCGCTCAGTCACGGACGCCGGGCCACCGGAGTGAAGGGCTGTGGAGGCGTGAGAGCCTCAGTCCCCTGCGTTCCTGGTCAGCTTTCCCACGCGGGACACCAAGTACAGGAGCCACCCGGTGGACTCTGAGCGAGGAACCAGCACCCATTTGCGAGGTTGGCTTAATCAAAGTTGGACTGGATACCTGGTAAATGTTTACTTAAGCGTGGTGCAGAGTCTCGGAATGTGCCGCAGAATAACAAACAAGTGGAGGTGACTCAGAGTTCCTGCTCTTGTCCCTGAGTGCCCCACCTTATGTAACCACCTTGTGTGACCTTCAGATGGGTAGAGATGCCAGTGTCCACCCACATACTAAATACTAGAAGAAATTTCTGGTTTTTTGTGTGTGTTTTATTTATTTATTCGTCTTTTTGAGACAGGGTCTCCCTATGCAGTTCAGGGCAGCCTTGAACTCACTTTGCAGCCCACACTGGTCTCGAACTTGCAGCAATCCTCTGCCTCAGCCACCTGAATGCTGGGATTAGAGGCGTGCGCCGCCACGCCTGCCTATACACCGGAAGAAATTTCCACCTGGTGTGGTGGCGCATGCCTGTAATCCCAGCACTCGGGAGCCTGAGGCAGGAGGACCTTTGTGAGTTTGAGGCCAGCCTGGGCTACAAAGTGAGCTCAAGGGCAGCCTGAACTGCATAGGGAGACCCTGTCTCAAAAGACAAAAAGAAAAGAAATTTCCTATTTTTATTTTATTTATTTATTTTGGTTTTGGGACAGGGTCTTGCCATGTAGCCCAGGCTGGCCTGAAACTTGAGGAGCTCCTCCTGCCTCAGCCTCCGGAGTACCGGAATTGCAGACATGTGTCACTACGCCTGGCCTAATTTCCTGTTTCTGGATTAACAAAAGAAACGTGATATCCTGGTATGTTGGCACACCACATTCCTAGAACCTGGGAGGCTGAGGCAGGAAGATCACTGCGAATTTGAGGCCTCTTGGCTACGTAGTGAGTTCAAGGCCAGGTGGAACTCTATATTGTGACCCTGTCTCAAAGAAAAGAAAGGAGAGACAGACAGACAGAAATAGAAGTTCTAATATTTTTTTCTAAACCTTAGTGAGTCACCCTGCGAACTGCACTGTGGAGAAGTCTGCACCAAGCGTTAATGCTCAGGAAGCACAGGCCTCTGAAGCACATGAAACAATGGGGAGGGGAGGGGTACAAGGCTGGGTATTAGGGGCCTGAATATGATGGAAACACATGATACACACTGAACCTTCAAAAAGCATGTGAAGTGGGGGGGGCGGGGAAGGAGCACTCTGTGTGAAGTGCTGGGTGAAACCCATTTGCCTGTGTAACCCTATGTGCTCATGCAAATGTGCTGAGAGAGAAGAGCTTGCCTGGCCCCTCGCCTGCCCTCACAGTGTGCCCGCTTCCTGATGCCGTACTCTACGCCTGCACATGCAAGTGGCCGAACCCCCGTTCCCAGGACTCTCCTTACAGAAAACATCCCCATAAATTCGGGAAACCAACAATACAATAGAGAGATAAGTGAAAGGCTTACTTTGTTGAAGTGGAAAAACACTTGTAACAGGACTGCAAATCCAAACTGATGCAATGGCATTTTTTTCATTTATCAAATCACAAAGAAAATATTTTTCTAATACAGTACGTGCTGAGTAAGGTCAGAGAAGTAGATATGGAGGTAATTGTGGAAGTAGCTGCCAAAGTGTAAAATGAACTTTGACTGAACAGTTTTTTTTTTTTTTGAAATAAGGTCGTTGTACTAAATCACTACATTGCCCAGCCTGGGCTCAAACTTGTGATCCTCCTGCCTCTGCCTCCCAGAGTGCTGAGAATACAGGTGTGCAGCACTATGCCCAGCAGCAACTGTGTTTCTAAGCCCCTGTGAAGTGATATACTTGTATCTAGGCATGCGTAACAATACACGAATAAGGTCATTTATTGTAGCGTTGTTTATCATAATGGATGATTAAACCATTTTGCTATATGCACAATAAGCAGAGTTATAAAAGAGTGTGTGCTTTTTCTCTACACTATATGGTGCACTGAGGAATCCAAAGTGTAGGACAGGCCGTTGTAGGTGGACACCAGCTCGTACAGCAGGTCGGCCCTGACAGGGGAGACAGGAGACGGCTGACGAGGTCACTGCCTCCTGCAGGGCGGTCTGGTGGCTGAGGGGCAGCATACAAAGGAAAGCCATGCACTTGCAGTTACTTAAAAAGGAAGCAGGGACTGGGGGTCTGTTTCAGAGGGAAAGCTCTTACCTAACTTGGGAGAGGCCCTGGGTCCGATCCCCAGCCCTGGGCATCATCTGCCACATAGCTAGGAAATGATAGTGTCCTTAGGACCCTGGCACTGGAGTTTTGAATTAGTAATAAGAACTTAATCATCCTTACAGCCAGGCGTGGTGGTGCACACCTGTAATCCCAGCACCCGGGAAGCTGAGGCAGGAGGATCGCTGTGAGTTTGAGGCCAGCCTGGACTACAAAGTGAGTTTGAGGCCAACCTGAACTGCATAGTGAAACCTGTCTCAAAAAGACCAAAAACAAAAAAAAGAAAGAACTTAATCATTCAGCTGAAATCTAGTCAGAGCAAATGGGCAGTGATTGGGGAAAAGCCCTCTGTGCTTGGGAACAGGCCGAGGGCAGAACTTGTGAGACATGGGTTCTTGTCCTCCTGCACAGGTACAAACAAAACCCAAACCAACCAGCCGGCATTAGCAAGGGCAGGCAGCGTCAATGACACAAACTGAGCAATGCATTTGTCTTTGTCTTGGCTTCGCACAGAGGAGGTCATTCTCCATACTGTATGGAATCCGTCAAGCTCACAAGAGTACACTGGTGTTAGGCCTCCATCTCTGCCCTTAGGCCACTGATGACGGCAGAGACCTTTGTACTGGTTACTGTTCTCTAGAGGGGCAGAAACAGTGGGATACAGGAAATGACGTGCACTCTACGTAAGATTACGCCGATGTATGGAACTATGAGAGGGTCGGCTGGCTCACAGGATCAGAAGCCGTAGAGCCCACAGTGGCCATCTGCAGGCCGGGGACCAGAGGGTCAGGAGCCGCTCGGCTGAAGAAGCTGAAAGCCTCAGAAAAGAGGGTTGAAGGCTGTCACACCAGTCCAGGGCAGAAGCCTGAAGCTCCTCACCTGGTTGCTGAGATGCATCCTTGCTGAAAGGCAGAAGAAGTAGGAGTCGCTGCCTAAGACAGTGACAGGAGCTTTGACCTGGTGAAGCGCAACGGCATGTTGATTTCCTCCTCCTCCAACCAGCCTTCGAGCCTTCCAAGTGGGTCTATCCACACTCCAGCCAGGTCTCCCTCCTCAGTGTGCTGGCCATCTGCCAGACATCTCTGCACCCCACCCCAACCCGCACAAGTGTGCTTCTCTATTTTATTTCTTTTTAATTTTTTTTCTTTTGAGACAGGGTCTTACTATATAGCCCAAGCTGGCCTCAAATTCGTGGTGATTCTTCCGCCTCAGCTTCCTGAATGCTGGTATTACAGGCATGAACTATCACACCCACATGCACTAGTTTTTGATTTATTAATTTTTTGTGTGTGGTACTGGGGATTGAACCCAGAGCCTTCAAAGTGAGCTACACCCATACCCCATTTTGAAGTGTTTTATTTTGAGATGGTCTCTCTAAGTTACTAAATTGGCTGGGTAAGGCTCAAACTCTTTTGTCTTTTTGAGATAGGGTCTTGCTATGCAGTTCAGGCTGGCCTTGAACTCACTATGGAGCCCACGCTGGTCTCAAACTTGCAACGATCCTCCTGCCTCAGCCTCCTGAGGGGTGGGGTTAGAGGTGTGTGCCACCAGGCCCAGCATGACTGACAATTTCAGATGCGGTTTTCCATCATTCGGGGTGAGCACTTTGCTCTGCCGTGGCCCAATCTTGCCATTGCAAGGCTTGGGAGATCTCTGTGGGCCTAGGACACACGTCTTCCAATGTGCATGCCTGTAATCCCAGCACTCAGGAGGCTGAGGCAGGAGGATCACATGAGCTCTAGGCCAGCCCACATTACATAGGGAAACCCTGTCACAAACAGCAAACAGCTGCACATTTTAGGGTGTAGTCTGATTCCTTGTTTAGAGCATGCTTCTGATCATGTCCTCTTCTCTCCTACATGATGTTTTCATTTCTTTGATAAATGGCTGTTTTATTTCTTTTCTCTTTCAGACTTCATATTAACTGGACCTTTAGAATAGTCTTTCTTTAAAAACTTTACCTTATTCTCTTTTCATCTCCTTTCTGTGTTTCTTCCATCTCCATGGGCTTTTTTGTTAATATACCCGTACAAATATACACAACATACAGTGTACCAAGTTCTTTTGATACAGGAAAATAGAGACGAGTTCGTGTTCTCTAAAACCGAAGAATGAATTTTAGGAACAACGGAGGTTAAGAGCAGAATATATTTATTGAGAGAAAGAAAGCTTCTGTCCAAGAGGGGGACAGAAGGGGGGCCCGAGTACCGCAAGGATAAATATTTAGGTAAGACTGAGTGGATTGGGATCAAATGGGAAAGCGAGTCACGTAACAAGCGGGCAGGAGCGCAGAGCAGGGCTTTTCCCGTAAGGGGTTGGGTCAAGGACTCTTGAAGGTGGTAGCTACCTATTTAGAATATCAATCCCTGCTGTCCATCCCTGGGGAGATATGTGGGTGTATTTGTTTAGTCTTTTTGTCTTGAGGTCTGGCCCACAGGTAGCTTTTATGCTGGCTTCTTTGAGGGCCCAGCCCTGTCTGACTGCCTATATAGTATTTCTATCTACCTCAGCTGCCTATAGCACTTTCTTATTGACTGAGGTACGTGTATAAAATTACGTAAATCAATTGATGACAGAGTTTATTACGTAGAAGACAGAATACCTGTATTAGTTTCCTGTTGCTGAAAGAAATAGCCAAGTCCGCGTCTCGGAAGAGGAGCGCTTCGCGTGGGCTTGCAGCTCACCTGACGAACTCGCAAGGCTGCGAAAGCTGCTGCTGCAGGGCAGCCCGGATGCAGGCAGAGGTGGAGCCCGCAAACCCTCCCAGGCCGCCGGGAGACAGCGTGGGCGGGGCTCCTCCAGCCGCAGCTCCCGAGCTCAGAATGGAGGAACCCAGTGACGCGCTGTGCTGGGTGAGCCATCCCCTCCCCACACAGAGGCTGAGGACCGTTCGGATCCAAACTAACAGTATGTAATGCACACATGCATTCCTGGTACTCTTGATTTTTTTTTTTTTTTTTTGAGACAGGGTCTTGCTATGCAGTTTAGGCTGACCTTTAACTCACTATGGAGCCCAGGCTGGTCTCAAACTTGCAGGGATCCTCCTGCCTCAGCCTCTCCCCACCCTGTGCTGGGATTCAAGGCGTGTGCTACAGCTCCTCGCTCCTGTTGCTCTTTTGAGGATGCAATCTCTCTCTTTCCCTCCCTCTCTTCTCTCTCTGTCTCTGTCTCTCTCTGGGAGCTGGAAGAATTTACTGAAAAGAAGAAAAGCTTCTGTCTGAGTGAGACACAGGGGGTCCGGAAAACGAATTGCCCCTACAAACTCTTACAAGTATGATTATTTTTAAACTTCCTGCAATGGATCTGTTTTCTCCAGGACCTTTTTGTCCAAGTCTTTGTCTTATGAAGCCGTGTTGGCACAGACCCAATTTGTCCATTTGTCTGGTGGGTTTTGAATAAAGTATTCCGTCCTTAAGAAAAAAGACTGTACACAGTCATCCCCCATTATCGGTAGGGGATGTGCTTCGATCTCCGACCGTAGCGAACGCTCTTACACGGTGCTTTCCCCTACTTGCATACCTATGATAACGTTTAATCTGGACATTAAGCACGAAAGGCACGAACAAGAACACAATGAAATAGAGCGGTTGTAACAATATACCAGCGTTCCTGCTATTGCGCTCTGAGGCCGTCGCTGCCTAAGTAAGTACCTGTCACGAGCACCGTGATATTCTGACAGTGGAGTTGATAACCAAAGTGGCCCTAAGGAGGCAGCCTGTGTGGTCTGGACCTCGGGACAAAGGCCAGATTCATGGAACGGCATACAGGTTAACACTTAAGTTTAGGGGCCTGAGTTCCACATCTTCACAAGCGCTGACCCTGAGGCATTTGGGCCCAGAGAAGTGGATCTGCTGTGTGGGTCACACGGGGCCCAAATCACACAGCGGGGCAGCCGCTGACAGTGCCCCCTGCTGGAGACTCTAAGCTTCCCTGCCCGGTGGTGGAACTGGACCCAGCCCACCAGAGCCTGCGGGTGATCTGGCCCAGGAGGTGGAAGGTGTGGACTGGGAGGAAGAGGAAGAAGAAGAAGAAGAGGACAATGAGGAGGGCTGGGCTCTGGAACGCCAGGAAGGCGCGATCGGAGGATGGAGGGCCCCAGTGACAGCGAGGTCACCTTGCATTGCGCTCAGCAGCTGTGACTCCTGGGAGGCTGGACCCCAAGACCAACACTGGCAGTGACGGGGTGGAGAGAGCAAAGCCTTTGCTGCTCTCTCAGTGTGCAGGACATGAAGGCTCTGTGACCTGTGCTGGTTTCAGCCGCAGTTCCCCTCTGGTGGCCACAGGGGACCCGAGCAGCTTCTTGAAGTATGGCAGGTGGACACCTAGAGGGAGCTCTGGTCCTTGGAAGCAGGACACGGAGTGGATGGAGTGGCTCCCTCAGGCACCTGTCCTACTGGCGGGCACAGTCGATGGCAACACCGGGATGCGGTGACTGCAGGACCTTCCAGGGCCCCAACTGCCCAGCCACCCGTGGCCGTGTCCTCCCTGGAGGGAAGAGAGCCGTGGCAGGCTATGAAGCTGGCACCATCAGGATTTGGGACCTCAAGCAGGGAAACCCCACTCATGTACTAGAAGGGACTGAGGCCACCAAGGCCCTCTGACCGGTATTGTTACCAGTCAGGACGGCAGCCTGACCCTTCCTGGCGTTGTGGACTGCCCGGCCAGCACCAGCAATCTGGGGGGCGTTTTAGACCAGAGATGGTAGCTCAGCAGCCCGACCTGGGGGAAGGGAGAAAATTGAGTCCAGCCAGGTGGAGTCCTCGCGCTTCCACAGGGTTCAGGCATCACGCAGCTGCTGTGGGAGGCCGCACTGCTGTAGTTTACACCGACAGCCTGGACCACACTGTTCACCTCTGGGACGCCTGGAGTGGCCGCCTGCCCACTGACCAGGGGCAGACTGCCCAGATCCTGGGCATTGCCCTCAACAAAGATGCCTCTGGCGGTGACCACCTCAGGCAACCACAAAGCGAAAGCACCTTGTGTCTAGAGACCCGATGTTAACGGCTGCAGTCTCTGGCTTGGCGTCTGGTGCGGCGGATGAAGAGAAAACCCTGTCCCCACCACAGCGGGGGCGCAGGGTGCGGACCAAGGAGGGGAGGGGACTCAGACTTTCCCAGCCCCTCAGCTGACCTGGCCCTCCCTGTCCCTTTCACCTCCTTAGACCCGCCCTCAGGCTCTCTCTCGCCCCAGCCCTGGCGCCCTTCCAGGGAGGGTGACTCTTCCCTCCGTGCTGCCTGAGCCCTGGGGTAAATATCTGTATCTGGGGAGCAGGTCTTCGCGGTTCCTGTTCTTTCCCTTCCCCGAGTTTCAGGGGATGGAAAGGAGGAAGAGATACTAGTTACAGATTTTAAACATGTAAATAAAACATATTTCCAAAAAATTTATGTTGAAAGAAAATGTTTATTTGTGGACTTTTCCATGTAATGTTTTTGGACCATGGTTGAGGGTCGGTACCCAAAATCGTGAAAAGCAGGACTGGAGTTGAGGAGGGACTCCTGTGTCTAACGGTCTATGGGGAAGTCCGGTGTCAAGGAGGTTGGTGCGAACAGAAAAGGGAAGTGGGACGGGGCAGGGAGAGAGCAAATACGCGGGGGTGGGGGCCCGCAGAGGGCACGAGGTCAAGCTAAATGTGCCCGGGGCCAATATGCAGACTCTCCCACCTCAGATGGCGGCTGCCAGGGACGAAGTTGCATTTCGCACTTTTTAATCCGGATGAGAGATACTGTCTTTCTCTATATGAGAAACAAGCTGCAGGACAGCAAGGGATCCTTTTTGTCTACCTTCTTTCCAGGACCTAGAATTAAACTTGGAAGGTAGCACGTGGCAAATCACACGTGTTCAATGAATCAATTCCCATTAAAGAAGAGAAATGGGTGGGGTGTGGTGGTGGACGCCTGTAAGCTCAGCTACTCAGGAGGCTGAGGCAGGAGGACTGAAAGCTCAAGACCAGCCTGGCAACTTGTTTTTTTTCCTTCTGGTGCTGGAGACGGAGCCCAGGGCCTCACAAAGGCCTGGTCTGCACTCTACCGCTGAGCTACAAGATCTCTCTGCGTGATTCTGCTTTTTGAAAGAAACAGCCTTGTAGTTTCACTGTTCATTTTGTTCTAAGTAATAAATAAGCTTTTGAAACGTATTTAATGTGGGAGACTTCCCAAAAAAAGTTACTGTGTTCTACAAATTTAGATAATAATAGATAAGGATTTTGAGAATAACTTTATCAAAAGTAATAAATTTTGTAGCACAAATCTACAATTATCGTGTATCGATTTTTAATATTTAAACCCAAGGGTGGAGAAATGAACTTTAGTAAGATTAATAGGCTCGTGGCTGAGACCGCGATCTACTCACCGTTCCTTTCGTTTTTCTCGCAAATCTCGGGATAACTTCTACTTCCTAAGCTCACCAGCAATCATCTGTAACCATTTGTAATCATCTGATTACAAATTACAAATTTATTCAAGCTTCCGGCTCTCACTGTGTCTGTGCCTCGTCTCCATCATCCACAAGCCGGTTTTAGACATGGCTGAAAATGGAGAAAATATAGCTTCGTTGCAACACGGTATCACTATTGCTCAGCTATTAAGATCCTGGCAGCCATAACCACATCCATCTTTAACGGTTCCTGGGGCGACTTAGGAGACTGTGGTATCTGCTAAAGAAATTCGTTTAACACTATGCTTAGAAAATTAAATCTAACCTTTTAATAAATACTTTTCCTGGGTAGAATATGAAAGTAAAAAACTATGTAAATCCACAAAGAAGCAGACAGTGAGTAAGGATACTCTTGGTATTTGAGGATGGGGCTATAAAGCTCCAGAAATCACACAAAAGAAATGAGTGGGCTTGCATGTGTTTGTCACAGCTCGGATAGCCGCGTATCACACCATCATACGCACAGGGTAGGAATCACTTGAGCTGGATGTGGTGTGGCACGCCTGCATTCCCAGCACTGAGGAGGCTGAGGCAGGATTGCCATGAGTTCAAGGCCAGCGTGGGCTGCATACTAATACCCTGTCTCAAGCAAAACAAAACAAAACAAAGAAAAATCTTAAGGTGTGATCTTAGTCTGAGTCTTATTTCACAGACATTTGTATTAGCTGCATGGTAGTTTGCTCCTAAATACTTTTCTCAGCTTTTACCTTAAATTTAGTTCATTTATTCTACCTTACTTCAACTTCTTGGCTTTTATACATTTCTAATTTTTTTTAAAGCTCATTTTCAACAATGTCAAAGCCAGCAAACATACCCCTGTGCGTCTCCCCCGGAGAGAGATTAGGGCACGGCAAAGCTGGCTGAGGAAGTAGGCTGACCTGCCAGTTAGAAGATCCTGGGATGGAGCAGTTCCCAAAGCCCAGCGTGCAGACTTCTCATGAGAACTCAAGCAGATTTTCAGTAAGACGCCTGGAGCTGACACCGGCCTGAGGCGTGGGATTTTAGCACCGCCTCTCAGGACCCGTATGTAGACGGTCTCGCGGGTTTCCTCAAGATGTGCCACAAAAAATGACACAGATGTCAAGAAGAGATTGCTAGTGCGGCTTTCCTCACAGAACCTGCCCTAGAGCCTCCAGGGTCTGCTTTTGTGTCACTTTTTCCTCGGCCCACCGCTTCTGGCTGATTTTGTTCAATCCTTTGTTCTTTTTTTTTTTGGTACCAGGAATTGAAATCATGACCTCAGGCTTGCCAAGTAAGCACTTATGCCCCTGAGCTATATCCCCGATCCTCAATTCTTTGCTCAAGATGAAAAAAACCTGGAATCCAACTCCAGAAGGAGACCCAAGTGCCACAAAACCTGGTACTGTTCATTTGGTGAGCCACTTTTAGAAGGAGCACCCCTAACACCCTGCCAACCTCAGGGTGAATTGCATGTGGAGCGAAGGCTGGAATTTGAACTTTTGGTTCCAGAAAGTCTACGGCTGTGCGAGGTCTCTTATGCACACTGTGATGTAATCATCATGATACAGGGAAATAAAAACTCCCAACCTGAATGATATCTGGGATGAGTTCGTGTTCTCTAACGTCGAAGAATGAGTTTTAGGAACAATGGGGGTTAAGAGCAGAATATATTTATGGAGGGAAAGAAAGTTCTGTCCAAGAGAGGCAATAAGAATTGTTCACATAAAATTGATTAAATTGGCATAAAATGGAAAAGCGAGTCACGGAGCACGCGGGCGTGAACACAGAACAGGGGCTTTTCCTGCAGGGGGTCGGGTCAGGGACCCTTCAAGGTGATTGCTACCTATTTAGAACATCAATCCCTGAGGCCCATCCCTAGGGAGTTCTGTGGGTGCAGTTGTTTAATCTTTCATCTTGAGGTCTGGCCCACAGCAAAAATGTATTTGTGTTGGCTCCTTTGAGGGCCTGGCCCTGCCTGACTGCCGTAACGTTTCTATCTAACTCAGCTGCCTCTAACAATCACACAATTCCTGAATGGGAGACATTGTCCTTGGATGGGCAACTGAGGGTTAAAGAGGGAGATAACTTGTCCAAAATGATACATTCAGCTTTGAGTAATAGTCCTCATTACAAGGTCTGTGTCTTGCGGTTTTATGTGTGTTTTCTGGTGCTGGGGATTGAACCCAGGGCCTTGCTCGTGGTGCTAGGAAAGTGCTCTGCCACTGAGCCACGCCTGAGCCCCTTGTCATTATTGTTTTAGGGTCTTATTTAGAGATACAAAGAGAAATATTTACAAAGGAAGAGTTTAGGATTTGCTTATAAATAATCTGAAAGGAAATGTGGCAGGTGGGTGGGGCAAAGATAAAGGAGGGGCTTGAGTTAAAGGAGTGTGATAGATTTTTTAATTTATTTCTTTGGTTTTTGTCTTTTTAAGACAGGGTCTGACTATGCAGTTCAGGCTGGCTTTGAACTCACCATGATCATCTGGCCTCAGCCTCTTGAGTGCCAGGATTACAGGTGTGTGCTACCACACCCCTCTCTAAAAGTACTTCTGCTTTCTTCTCTTTTTTTCTTTTCTTTTTGGTACCAGGAATCGAGCTCATGACTTCACACTTACCAGGTGTGCTGCCGAGCTACATCCCCGGCGGTAGGTTTTACACGTGTTGTACTTTTATACATGTGTATATAACCATGTGTTCTACTTTTCTATATGATAGGTTTTTCCAGCACAGAGAGAAGTAAAGCAGAATAAAATACCTTTATTGTGGGTGCGGAAAAGACCACAGCAAGAAAGAGGAGACGTGAAACTTCTAACTCCCTGGTGTGGGGGTCAAAGGTTAAATAGGCCCAGGCTGGAGGAGGAGTTTAGGAGGCCGACCAGGACTGGGCGGGAGCATGGGAAAAGGAAACAGGATATTACAAAAAGGGAAGTAGGAAGTTGTAATTTGACTCAGAGGAAGAAGGGTGGGGCTTAGCATATGTCCTCTAGTGGACTGCGCTGTACTGGCTCAACGCCATAGGACCCCAAGCAACTTCGCAGGAATTACAATGAGGTGAGAAACCCATCACTATATGATGGAAACTTTTGATTACTAAAAAACTTACAAAAGTAAATAACCTGAAAAGCCCAGTTGGGATTAAAGTGGGTGCAAGGAGAGAGCAGAACACAGGAAAGTGTAAATGCATAGTTATGTTCACGTTAGCAGTTCCATAACTTGTTCACGTCTTCATTTATGTACATTAGAGCTAATCTGGCAGCATATGCTTTTGACCAGCTTCACATGCAAGGAAAATTGGCGCTTTCCCATCTTGTTTATCAGGAATAAGTGAAGTCAGCCTGGTCTGGTGGTACATCCCTATAATCTCAGATACTCAGGAGGCTGAAGCAGGAAGTTTACAAGTTCAAGGCCAATCTGAGCAATTCAGTGAGATCTGTCTGAAAATAAACTAAAAAAAGGCTGGGAACATTGCTCAGTGGTAGTGTTGTAGGCAGCTGAGTTAGATAGTAATGTTATATATTATAGGCAGTCAGACAGGCCCAGGCCCTCGAAGGAGCCAGTATGGAAGACAAGATACCTTGCAAATGGAGACATAGGCACTTCCGTTTTGGGCCTGATCTCAAGACAAAAGTTTAAACTAATGTACCCACATATCTCCTGAGGGATAGACATCAGGGATTGATATTTTAAATAGGTAGCGATCACCTTGAAGAGTCCCTGACACAGCTCCCCACAAGAAAAGCCCCTGTTCTATATTCAGGCCCCTTGCTACATGACTCACTTTGCCATTTGATCCCGATTTAATCAGTTTTACCTGAACAATTCTTATTGGCTGACCATAGTTTTGTCCCACCTTGTGATTTCCCATTTTTCCCCACCTTGGACCCTCTTTACTTCGTGGTTTAGCTCTATAAAAAATCACCGGAAAAGAAGTTCCCTGTGCAGCCCACTCACGCTGCCTTCTGTTCATCTCTTGGACAGAATCCTTCTTTCCCTCAATAAATATATTCTGCTCTTAACCTCTGTTGTTCCTAAAATTCATTCTTTGACTTAGAGAAAACGAACTTGTCCCAGATGTCATTCAGGTTGGGAGTTTCTTTCCCCTAGATCAGTAGGGGGCTTGCTAGCATGTGTGAGGACCTCTGATCAATCACCAGGAGCACACTCACGCAAAGCGGCTTTGCTTTCCTGGAATTATTAAGATCCCAAGTTGCTCCTCTTGGATCTAGTCCTACTTCTCTGTTAAAAGTAGAGTCTGCTCCTAAACCTGGGCAGGAGGACAGCAAGTGGGAGCATAGCCTAGGCGACGTAGTGGCTGAATGAGACCCGTCTAAAAAACGAGGGACGGCACTCTTGAGGTCAGTCTTCAACAATGAGCTAGGGTAGGGGATGAGGGAAAAATCCTGAGCTAGGAGGCAGGGTGTGGCTTGGTCGGGGGTAGAGGGGCGTGTCAGGACCTCAGGATCTCACAGCTCTGCCTCTCGGGACCCCATAGGGAGAAGTCCCCTCAGGTTCCCACCGGATGCAGATGGCATAAAAGGACACAGGTGCCATGAGGTGCTCACTACCGTGCCACCGTGGCTTTCCTCAGGGCAGCCCGGCCTGCGTCCCTCAGGGGGTACTTTTCTCCTTTTTTTGTCAGCCTAAGTTTGCTCTGCAGAGCCAGTTTCTCCCTTACCCTTTGCTTCTACTCTTTCACATACACTTTGTCACCGCTTTGTTTATCTTTTCCGATTCACTGCTCCAGACGAGACAAACCTAGAACCCCCGCCCCCAAGAAGGAGACTCCAGGACTCCAAAACCTGGTAACAATACTGGCAGAACTGAGACCCACATGGAACCAGACCAGACCTTCTGACGTGAGAGAAGTCTTTTTGGGGGGAGAAGTAGCAGGCTGCCTAGCAGACTTAAGGCAGCATCAAGCTGAGCGAAGCGTGGGCTTTTTAAGCTCTTTTAGGGGGCCGGGGAGGTGTCTGTGGGGCAGAACAGCCTGAGCAGGGTGGGTTGTCCATGGGTCAGAACAACCCGAGCAGGGTTAGTTCTGCCAAAGCAGATGAGGGTGGAGTTGGCTTTTGTGGTGGAGGGGAACTGAAGTGGAACAGGTAAAGGAAGGAAAGAAATACTGAGAGTTAAAGTTTTCCCACAGGGGGCTGGCTGCCTTGTGACTTATCAAATACCACAAAAAGTAAATGAAATGTTAAAAAAAAAAAAAAAGGTGAGTGTAGCTCAGTAGTAAGAGGCACTTGAGTTGGGTACCTCAAATGGTAAAATATTGTAAAAAATAATTTTGATAGCTTTCCAGTAAGGCAGCTAGCTCAGACAAGAGTTGGATGATCATGAGAGCTGGGGACATGGTTCAGTGGCACAGTGCCTGCATGGCAACTGCAAGTTCTTGAGTTTGCTTCCCACTACCAATAAAACCCCACAAAAAAACAGTTGGACAATCAGCCATATTGATAAGGATTAAAATAAGAATACACAGTGAACCAGGACTTGGGACCAAGACTGAACTTTCACAGGCAACAGGGAGTGCAGCCACCTGCCTACAAAGCTCCCAGGTTTCCAGGAATTTAAAATGCAAAACAACTGGCTCCTTTTCCTCAAAATCCCTATTTCCTGTAAACCCTTCATGCTAAATAACTGTGTTAGAAGCCTGAATTCTGATTGGTTGTTTTAAATCTACAGCACTCCCTGTGAGAGGTGGCCACTAAACTGAACAATCCCTGAGCTTTGCTTATGCATAGTTAGCTCTGGAGTTAGAGGCCATGTGTCCATTCACTTGGGACCCCTCCTGGAAATCTAGAAGATACTCTTTTACTTACTTTCAATAAAAACTCTGCTAGCCAGGTCGGGTGGCTCACGTCGCTATTCCCAGCATTTAGGAGTCTAAAACAAGAGGATCACCGTGGCCCAGGCTACAAGGTGAGACCCTGTTTCAAAAAACAAACAAAAATAAAAAAGAAAACTCTCCTAATCTCTTCCTTTAGCTCACAACTTCATTCTTGGTGGACCTACAAGTGTGGTCCGTATGGTAATACATGGCCTAATTCTTGATTAGAAGACCTGACCTAGACACTGGTTTATCTGGTTTCCTGGCCTTTTCTTCTAACTCCACTCATTGGAGCTATTTTACTATTTGTTCATTCTTTTAACTTCTTCTTTTTTTTTCTTTTTTTGTCTTTTTGAGACAGGGTCTCACCATGCAGTTCAGGCTGGCATTGAGCTCACTATGTAGCCGAGGCTGGCCTCGAACTCGCAATGATCCTCTTGCCTCAGGCTCCCGCGTGCTGGGATTACAGGCATGTGCCACCATGCCCGGCGATTGTTTTGACTTCATAAGTGACAGGAAAAGAACACGAAGCCTAAGCCACTCAATTTGCCACTTTTGAGTACCTGAGTGAGAAGGCTTTCTGGAAATAGCCAGTATTTTTGATTAACATAATCATCAGTTCCCATACTAGCCCCACCTGTTCCCCAACTTTCTGGGTGTATAAACTAAAAGGGCCCATAATGAAGTCCGTCTTCAAAATGAAGGCGTGAAACCACCACTCCCTCTGATTTGGGAAAGAGCAGTTTCTAGTGACTGGTGTAAGGCCTGCCAGCGCCTGTCACAGGCTGTCCCCAGCACCACCAGGCCTCTGGCTTGCAGGGCCTCTTGTTGACATTTCCCAAAGCGCCATTGCTCCTGGTCTGCCGCAGGTCTTCCTTGTGCCGCAGAAGTATGCACACATAGGTAGGTGTGGGCCTTGTCTGCATGGGGAAACCATCTGGGAGCTCTGGGGCTCAAATTATGGCAAAGGAAGATATTGCCAAGGACCAGAGCTGGAGCCTTCAAAAGGCCAGGCATCCAGGACAGTCAGGTGGGCGTGGCAGGGAGTTACCAAGGCTGGGAGAGGACTCCGAGGCTGGGGCTGTTCCTTTCAGACGTATTTTACCAGACTGTGGAGGAGCACCTGGGTGACTGTCCTTGAAGGAGGAGCAGTTGTCTCCATTTTGGCTGAGCCTGACCCTATTTGCATGTATTAATATGTACAGAGCTGGCTGGGACTTTTCCTTATCCCTTCAGTTGGCTTTCAGCAATGCATATCGGTCCAGCCGAGGTGCTGATGTGTAGTCTTCAAAGACAGCAGGTGTGTTTCCCCAGAACCCTGTTGCTCCCATGTGTGAGTGCGATGAAGAGCCGGTGAGCCATGCTGTGTGCTGGGATTGAGCCTTGAGCCTGGACTTAGAGGCTGTGACTTCCTGGGGCTTAAACAATTACACATCAGAGCTGAAGGACCGACCCCAAAACATCAGATACTACCTCAGTTGTGTCATGCAGATTACTCTTTCTGCACATCCTTCTCTCTGCATTTGCAGGGGTGATTTCAGGCCTCCTCCCCTGCCTAGCTCACAACACTCACCTACTTCCCCATCCAAGCACTAACCAGGCCCGACCCTGCTTAGCTTCCGAGATCAGATGAGATCGGGCGCGTTCAGGGTGGTATGGCCGTAGACCACTCACCTACTTCCCAACACTCTCACAATCACCCATCCTCAAGCCACTCCGTTTTTTTTGGGGGGGGGGTTACAGGGAATCAAACTCAGGACCTTGTGCTTGCCAGGCAGGTGCTTATGCTGCTGAGCTGTATCCCCAGCCCAACCTACTCCCTTTTTCACGAGTTAATAAAACCTGAGTTCAGCCCTGGGTCAAGGCCCTTGTTCTGAATAGCCATCATCGTACCTGGACTTAGGACCCCTTGGCTCCCCCTAACTACAAATATGCATTAGTGTCTTTATTCTTGCCAGGGGTTGCACCGCAAGTGGATTCCAATAACTTTTCCATAGGATTACAAGTGTAAACCTCCTGGGCCTCAGTGAGGACCAGGAAGGGCTCACTATATCAGATGGGGAGATGGGGTTGGTCTGCACATTTTATACGCTTAGACTAACCCACTCCCACAAATAGAAGACAAAATTTCAAATACAGTTCTCTGGAATAAGTTCCAAGTCTCAAATCTCATCTCGAATGACTGATCTGAAGTTCTACAGATGTGATTGTCACAATCAATTTTCAACTTGAGAAACAGTATCAATGTGCCTAAGTTTTAGTCTTCTGTTATTCAATCAAACACTAAGCCATGCATTTCTGGGAAGGTATTTTATACATGTGATAAAGCTTTCATAATCAAGCTCAGTGTGGTGGTGCATGCTTGTAATCCCAGCCCTCTGGAGGTTGAGGAAGAAGATGTCAGATTCAAGACCCTGTCTCAAAAAATGAAAAACCAAAAGCAAAATAAAGAAAGATCGTGGGTTCAAGCTTCAGTACCCCCCTCCCCAAATTTCATAACGAGTAGGCTTGAAGTACAGGAGATTATCCTAGATAATCTCAGTGGGGCGGATTCCTTTGGTTGAAAGACCCTTACAGCAGAATAGGTTTGCCAAGGAAATTCTTGGACTATGGCATTGCTCCAGAGAATTCCAGCCTGCCTTTCCCACTGGCCTGCTGTACAAACTTCAGAAATGATCAGCCAGCCCAATTCCTTGGGTAAGAAAAAGCTTCTTCTAAGTACCTCTCCTCCTTCTGTTTCTCTGGTCAAGCCCCGACACAGTGATTGAACATGACAACTGGCAAGTGGCACTGGGTACATTTGAGGCTTTACAGTATATCATTATTTTTTTGGTACCGGAAATCAAACTCAGGACCTTGCACTTGCCAGGCAGGCACTTGTGCAACTGAACTATATCCCCAGCGATTTATTTTAAACTGCAGTTGTCTTGTCCTAAACTACTGATCTCAGTAGGTTTTTTTCCCATATGATTCTCAATAAATTTACCTTTATAAATGTATTTATATTTACGAATATATTTTACACAGATATGGAAAGCTTTACATTGTTATATGTAATTTTTTTTGTCTTTTTTGAGACAGGATCTGGCTATGCAGTAAAGACTGGCCTTGAGCTCACTTTGTAGCCCAGGCTGGTCTTGAGCTCACAACGATCCTCCTGCCTTAGCCTCCCGAGTGCTGGGATTACAGGCGTGCACCAGCACGCCTGGCTTATATGTAATTTTTAAAAACAGAAATGGAAAGAAAATTATATTAAAAAGCATATACAGCCAAGCATGGTGGTGCACGCCTGTAATCCCAGCACTTGGGAGGCTAAGGCAGGAGGGTAGCTGCGAGTTCAAGGCCAGCCTGGGTTACAAAGTGAGTTCAAGGCCACCCTGAACTGCATAGTGAAATCTTGTCTCAAAAAGAAAAAAAAGTATATACAAATAGGTGTTCTAACGCTCACCTCCCCCATTTCAGTCACCTTGTATTTATCTCACTCTGAAGTCTCTCCCTAAATTATTGCCCAACAGGTGGTATAAAAAGACGACTCAAAAAAAAAAAAAAAAGACGACTCAGCAGCCAGGAGTGGTGGCGCACACCTGTAATCCCAGCACTCAGAAGGCTGAGGCAGGAGTTTTGCTGTGAGTTTGAGGCCAGCCCGGGCTACCTAGTGAGTTCAAGACCAGCTCGGACTATATAGCGAGACCCTGTCTCAAGGGAAAAAAGTTGACCTCGGCATTCACAGCGTTAAAAGCAATAATTGTGTCTGCTTCTATGTGGACTTTTACATTCTCAATGAATTACCACAATTAAAGTACTTTCTCTTTAAAAGGGAACACTTAGCCGGATATGGTTACACGAGCTTGTAATCCAGCTCTGGGGAGGCTGAGGCAGGAGGATATCAAGTTTGAGCCCCACCTGGGCAAGTTATTGAGCCCCTATGTCAAAATAAAAAATTTAAGAGGGTGGGGGATCAGGACCTAGTTCAGTGGTAGAGTGCACTTGGGTTTGATTCTCAATACCAAAACAATAAGGAACAGGATACTTAGGACTGGGGATTAGTTCAGTGATAGAGCCTGTGTTTAGTCTGGGCAGGGCCCAGGGTTCAATCCCCAGCACATCCACCCAGAATGTTAATAGTTACCATAGGAATCAACTATTTTACCTTCCTATATGCATCCGACAGAAAAAGAGAACAAAACATGGCTATACACATGCGCAAATACCCCGCACATGGAATGAAATGAGCCTGCTATGGAAGGAAACTCACACTTAGGTTAACACAGATCAGAGAACGGCCCATAATTCGGTTGTTGATTTATCACTCAGTGAGCACTGCTAACCACAGGAGCAGCCCTGATGTCTTAAGCCTCGGTGGGACTCTTGATAAGAGTTTTTAATATTTTTCTTAGTCATGTGACATTTAACATCCCAATGGGATCACTGATATAAAACAGAGCAATACAAAATAGAAGGCAAAAGGGAAAGGCTAGTTAATGAAAAGCATTGAAATAGATAATCCTACTTTTTGCTGGTGTGATCATCACCACCATATCTACACATTTTACTTTTATTTTTGTCTTTTTGAGACAGGGTCTCGCTACGCAGTTCAGGCTGGCCTTGAGCTCACTTTGTAGCCCAGGCTGGCCTTGAACTCCCAACAATGCTCCTGTCTCAGCCTCCTGAGTGCTAGGATTTCAGGCGTGCATGACCACAGCCAGTCACATATCACTTTGTACATCAGGGAATATTAAAAAGGAGAAATAATAGTGTTGGTTACACTTAATTTGGTACTTTATTTATTGGTATAGTATGAAGGAGCTGTACCTGTAATGTTCCATTTACAGTCTTAAACCTCTCATTTTGAAAAAGATTTTTTAAGATTCTTTGATTTTTAAACAAAATGCACTGATTGCAAGTATCAGTAATAAAGGCAGGTTTTGCTTAGCTTTGTAACTTATAAACACAGAACTCTCTTTTGAGACAGGGTCTCGCTGTGTAGTTCAGGCTGGCCTTGAACTCAGTATGTAGCCCCGGTGGCCCTCGAATTCATGGCAATCCTCCTGCCTCGGCCTCCCCCAGTGCTGGGATTACAGGCACGCACCCCCCCCACACCTTACCATAGAACTCTTAGGCACCGTATATATGTTTTCTCCCCCCCCCCCCGTATACAACCCAAACAGTTCCTGGTACACATTAAATAGTAAAAAAAAAAAAAAAAAAAAATCAAAATTTGCGACACTGAAAATCTCAGGAAAGTTCGGTATTTGAAAACTGATTTTTGACTTTTGCTGGGGGCACAAATGAAACACTGTCTCAGTAACGGCTGAGAAGGAATTTCACACTGCAGCCTCTGATTCCACAGTGTGCGTCCTCCTGTCAGGACAGCACCCACTCCAGTTCCCGTCCTAGCAAACGTCGGCTTCTGTGAACAGCTGCTCTCCATGGCGTAGTGCGCAGCACTCTTAGTTCAGGGCACTGTTCAAATATCCCCAAATGGGCATCCAAACGAGCACCAAGGACGCCTGACTGGGACGGCAGAAGTGTTGGAGACAGCGCGGTACACAGCAGTCACGAGCCCGCAGCGGAGCCCCAGCCGCAGTATTCGGCAGAACGTTTGTTGGAAACAGTAACACTCATCCCTTAGGAACACACTCCCAGTCTTCCCGTTTCCCCCAAGTGTTTTTGCCTTTAACGGTAATGATGAACCAAAGGATAAAGCGCTTAGCGAATACCAGAGCCACACAAACGTCAGCGGGCACGACCGTCATTACCATCTCAACTGCAACACCACCCTTTAAAGCAACACGACCCGAGAATCGCGGACTACAAATCCCAGAGTTCCCCTGGCCGAGGCGGGACTCTCTCCAAATTGATAACTCGATCCTCCAATGGTAGCAAGAGAACCCCCACCAGGGAGGGCGGGAAAGACTGGTTCTTCTGTGTTCAAACCTCTAAGTATTTGCGAGGTTTTCTGTGCGTCTGTGGTGTTCGGAGCTCGCTTTTGAGTACCAACATATCCAGACTCTCAGTAGACTCCTCCTAGTTACCATAAACATTCTCGACCCTCAAGTGGAATGGTATGCGCTTTTCTAACGTCTAAAGATAGAAAGACCGGGAAAAGGGCCTGTGAGCAACAGGAATATCCTGTCCACAGAGGAAGAGGCGGAACCATTTTATTCTTGTCCTTTATTGGTCACGCAACCAGAGCGCTCTTCCCAACCAAAATGGGATCCTTGAAACCTCAATGTACGTAACATATGGGGCGGTGCTGTGTGGTGTTTTGAGGAAGTTGGATCCACGCAGGCGCAGGTATCCGGCTGTCGTCCAATCGGGAGCTAGCAAGGCCACCTCCCGGCAGGCTCCGGGGCCTCCACTCCCAGCCTCTGTCATTGCCCAGCGGTGTGGCCCGCTTCTTTGCTTCTGACCAATCCGGTGCCTTTTTCTTAGCGCTTCGCGCGAGGAACAGTAGGGGGCGGGGTTCCGGTCGTCGGCTGTGAACCGCGGCACGCACGCTTTTCCTCCATCTTCGTCTGAGGGCCACTGCTGAGGTACTCGCAATGGCGGGGCTGGGCGAGGGACCGACAGTGAAGGTTCCTGCTCTGATTAGGAAGCCTGTGTCGCCGAACTCCTGGGGCGGGGAGCGCCGGGGATAGGGCACTACCGGGGTACTCTGGAAGTCGGTAGTGTTAGGTCAGAGGAGACCCCTGGCCAAACCAACGCGGTAAACAGCCGCGACAGACGGGTTATCAATTTGGAGAGAGTCCCGCCTCGGCCAGGAGGAGCTCTGGGTGAAGAGCTTAAGGTGAAGGCTTTATTGCCTCTAGCCGCCGTGCACCAGGGCTGCCCAGGGCTGTGTACAGGGCTCAGGGCTTAGGAGACGTGGGTAAGAGTCACCGGGTGGGGGGCAGGAGGGACAGTGGGTAAGGGTGATGGGTTGAACTAAGTTCTGTTTTTTAAGGTGATGTTTTTATGAAATGGCACCACCCGGGATAAGGTTGAGTTACAGTCTACTTTCCTGAGTTCGGTTTTTATCTCAAATGATGTGGCCTGTCTCCCTCAGTGGAAGGGGGGTGATGTTTGTGTTTTCATTTTCCTGAGGAGAAGTAGGTTAAGTTATCCTGCTGTGTATTGTCTTCTGCTCTGACAAATTGAGCGTGGCATTCAGCATGGATGTACAATAAAGACGGCATTGTAAAATGCTGTTTCTGGTTGGAATTGTTTAAAAGTGAATACAACGTACCTGGAAGTGAATTACTGTTCTCAAGTAGAAGGATCCCGTGGGAAGACCTCAGGGTTGGAGGCAGTTACTGGGTAAATGATTCTGCACTGCAGTTAGTACTAAATTTGACTACTACTTAGGGCTGTGATGATCAAGTGAGAAAATCGATATAAAATGTAAGTTATTCAAACACACACACACACACAAACAAACCAAGTTACATCTGACCATTACTGTGTTTCCCCCTTTTTTCTTCCCCTGCCCTGCCTTAACTGGCATTTAAATTACTGCACAGAATGAAACGGATAGTGTGAAACCCAGTAACACGAGTGTGAAATTTCTTTTCAGCCTACAGGGACTTTGAGTTGGCTAGCCCAGGGGTGAGGACAGTTTTCTCCCTGTGAGTAGAGGTGGGAAGAGTCAGTTTTGAGGTCTTACCTTAGACTGTTCTGTATGGCATGAAGTAAAAGCAGATCAGCCCATGTTAGTACTTTCCTGTGTTCTCTCACCTAGTACTCATGATGCTGTTAAGTCGTGTCTTTGTTTTAAACTAAAATCTTCACCTTCTCTGCCACTAATATTACAAACTTAAGACCGCTTTTTTTTTGCATTTTCGCTGTAATGCTGGAAAGAACTACATTTTCAGTGAATTCACTTACTTGGTAGCAAAAATAAGAGAATTTCTATGCCTGAACCAGAATGATCTCCATATTGAGTCAATTTACTAGTGTTTTAGAATGGATTATAATCATCCCTTGCTATATCACGGTTCACTCATTGCGGCTTCACTGTATTGTGGATTTTTAAAATAAATATGTATGTATCATGGAGTTTTTGCTATATTGCAGAATTTTGTGGTATATATGTATTTATATAATATTTATGATTTTAATTATTTTGCCTAAAAATGTAAAACAGTATGAAAATGTTAATTCGAACATATTGAAAGAATATTAAATCTAAGTAAAATATAGTGTGTATTTCTATCAGTGTATGAATACTGTACCATACACAATGGAAGTGCAAGTACACCACTGCCGCTTGTGCACGTTTGCCAGCATGAGTGTACACGGTGCATTAGTGACTGGTGGAATGGAAAGTGACCAACCACGGTACTGTTCTGTGTCCTGGGCCCTGATTGGCTCAGTGACTGTAGCATCAGTCTGTTTGCTCTCCCGCACTGTGCCCGTAAGTTCAGCATCTCTCCTTGTCCACTTCACATCAACACCTGATTGTTGCAGATGGTGTTGCTCTGTGGTGTTGTTTTTGTGAAATTTTCATAAAAGTTCAAATTTATTTTAAGCCCTACAATGCCACCCAAACATTCTACTCCTTCTAAGGTGTGTGACAATTAACCCAAGCACTGGAGGAAGATGCTTACCATTGGGTGTCCGGTTGGGTAGGCGGGGTTACACAGCAAATCGCCAGGCTCTGTCTATAGGCTCAGGCGAGTCTTCAGGGCCATCCTGGGGGCCAGGCAGAGTGCCTGGTATGCCCTGGAGGCAGGGTGGGGTGAAGCTCTGGGGACAGGGCGGAGTGCCTGGCATGCGCTGGGGCCGGCGCCTGGCATGCTCTGGGGCCGGAGGAGCTGAACTGGAGGGGGCTGGGTGGAGTACCTGGTGTGCCCCAGGGGCTGGGCAGAGCTCTGGGGATGAGGCAGGGTGCCTGGCATGCCGTGGGGGCCTGGCAGAGTAAAATTTAGTTAGTTAGTTGTTTCTAATGAATTGACCATTACATTTCTAAAGTTCTGAAATGGCCAACAGACCATAGAAAGACAACCACTTTAGGCTCCTGCTTGAGACCAACAGCTTCAGAAAACTGCTGGCCTTGATTCAGGGCCATAGGCCTGATTGTTAGGCCTGATTGTTTTTGGAGGCTCTGAGAGGAAGATCCATTTCCTACTGTTTTTGACCTTCTAGTTGCTGGCTGTATTTCTTCGCAGTCCTTCCTCATATCGCTTCAGTGTCTGCTTCTGTCCCCTTCTCTCTCATCTCCCTCTGCCTCCCTTTTATGGGGCCTTTGTGGTTCTGTGTGGGCCCACTCTTCAAGGACAGTTGCTCCATCTAAAGGTGCTTACTTAGATTTGTAACACACCTTTTGTTACATGATGAAACATTCCTAGGTTCTGGGAAGTAGGACCTGGATGTCTTTGGGGGCCATTATTCAGCCTTTTCCAAGGGGTATAAAGAAAGATAAACCATACTATGGTAGTGTAGCTTAAGAGAAGAAGCTTCACATTAAATTAGGTTGCAATGAGAATAACATTCAGTGTTACCACAGTTTCCACTGGACTTTCAACAGCAGAGGTAAATACTAGGTACACCTAAAATCTAAGTAAATCCTTGTTTTTTGTTTTTTGTTTTTGTTTTTGTTTTGGTACCAGGATATGAACTCAGGACCTTGCGCTTGCCAAATAAACCCTTTTAGAGGAATACAGTTCATTTGTTGGTTTTGTAGTGCTGGGTCTCCAACATCTCACCTACATCCCCAGCACTATTTTTGTTTTTCCCCAGCACTGGAAATTGAACCCAGGGTCTTGTTGCTGGGCTACATCTCCCAGTGTTTATTTAAAAACTTTATTTTGAGATAGGATCGTACTAAGTCATTCAGTTGCCAAGGCGGGGCTCAAGCTTGCAGTCACCCTGCCTCAACGTCATAGGTTGCAAGGATTGTGGGCATGGATCACCATGCCTAGCAAGGTTATAAAGTTTTGTTATACTCTAAATGTCTTCAAATTTAGTGTGACTTTTGCATTATTTTGTACTATGTTCATAATTTGTGCTATTTAAAATTACTTTTTAGACTTAGTGTTTGGAAAATAACTTTTTTCTTAGTTTCCTGTGGTCATAGTTTTGTGTCCCACATGTAAGTAGCATGACCTCAGGTGATGGGAATTCATGGTAAGGAAACCATTTAAACAATCAAATCGGTTACCCTCTGGGTTCTCTCACAATGTGCAGAAGGCTTTATGGAGAGCTGAACTGATATGATCCCCTCCTACCCTATCCCCAGCAAGAAGACAGTAGGTTTGATCACTAGCATTTTTCTTGAGAACAACACTACCATTTCTTGCTTTCTCATCTCTGGCAGCAATTTGTAATTTTTATTTTTTATTTTTTGTCTTTTTGAGACAGGGTCTTGCTGTATAGTACAGGCTGGCCATGAGCTCACTTTGTAGTCCAGGCTGGGCTTGAACTTACAAGGATCCTCCTGCCTCAGCCTCCTGAGTGCTGGGACTACAGGCATGTGCCACCATGCCTGCCCCACAATTCATAATTTTTAGGAGACAGGTTCTTACTGAGTTGGATATGTTACCAACTATACTAGCATGATTGCTTGGAATCAGTTAGTGAATGAAAACTCACCTCTAGTTAAGACATTCATAATGGCTAGGTAGTGAAGACCTCTCTTGTTTACATGTAAAGTAGGGAAAGGAAGAGGGAAGGAAAAGCATATATGAGAGGTTCCTGGGCCAGGCCTGGAAGTAACCTACATTATTTTCTCTCAAATTCCATTAGAATGTGACACAAAGACACACCTTTTTTTTTGGCCTTTTTTAGACAGGGTTTTACTATGTAGTTCAGGCTGGCCTTGAACTCACTTTGTAGCCCAGGCTGGCCTCGAACTCACAGCAATCCTCCTCCCAAGTGCTGGGATTACCACCACACCCAGCTATACACACCTAGGATCTCCAGCTGGTAAGGCTGTATTATAATGGTGATGCGAGGCTGTATTATAATAGTGATGTACTAGCTAGCTGCTTAGAACTTGCCCAGAGCCTTGCAGTTTCCAGCCTTCAGTTTCTCCACCCTTTAAACTACGTTGTCATACAGATGTCTCTTAAGAGTCCTTTTGAAGTGGGTTCTAGACTTATTTTGCTGTGAGTTGGTGGCAGCACAAAGCCTTTGCCCTGGTTAGGGTCTGGCTCTTTAGGCCTGGAGCAGTGCTTGGCAGCCATCTCTGCTTGTGCTGATTTTTTTCCTGCACTCTCCAGTAGGTAGATAGCTAGTCCAGACTTTTCCTGTATGAATCCTGTATCAAAAGTTGACAAGGGCCAGGCATGGTGGCACACTCCTGTAATCCCAGCATTCAGAAGGCTGAGGCAGGAGGATCACTGCAAGTTTGCAGTGTGCCTGGGCTATACAAGTGAGTTCAGGGCCAGCCTGTACTACATAGTGAGACCTTGTCTCAAAAAGAAAGATTAACAGGGGACCAGGTCAAGAATATGTCACCATGCCTGGCTTATAACATTGTGTTGTCAATAATCCCAGCACTTGGGAGGCTAAGGTAGGGGGATCACTGGAAGTTTGATGCCAGCCAGGACTGCATAGTGAGACCCTGTCTAAAAAAAAAAAAACAACCCTGCATTGTGTGTTTTGTATTACTTCATAGATTTTCTTGGTCAACCACTAATTGTTATGAAACAACGAAACATATAAAGCATAAAATTTTTGGTAGTATCTGATAATAGGAGTACTTCAAGTCAGGAACTATGGAGACCACGCAAACCGCTTAACTTTTCTGAGCTTCAGTGTGCTTATTTGTAAAATAATAGTAATTTGACAAGTGCCTGTCCAACTTACAATTTACAGAGTATGAGAATCAAAATAATAAATACTGTAGTCTGTAGTCCTTTGCAAAATGTAACATTCTTGGCAACAAGGCAAGACAGAGTGCATCACGATCCCTGACTTGAAATTATACTACAAAGCTACACTGGTAAAAATAGCATGGTACTGGCAAAAAAACAGACTTCAGGATCTGTGGCACAGAACAAAAGATGCAGAAACAAGTCCAAGCACACTGTGCTACCTTATCTTTAACAAAGGGGCAAACACCTTCAGTGGGAAGAATGATAGGCTCTTTAGTGGTGCTGGGAAAACTGGCTTTCTACATGCTGAAGACTGAACCCCGACTGATATCTCTCACCTCATACTAAACTAAAGCTGAAATGGATCGAAAGTCTTAAGTATTACAACAGAAACACTAAATCTGCAAGAAAGTAGAACAGGCAAAGCTCTAGAAAACATAGGAGTAGGCAAAAGCTTAAAGACCCAAAAATGGGCATCCGAAATAGGCAGACATTTTCTCAGATGAAGAAGTACAAACAGCAAATAAATGTGAAAAAATGTTTAATGTCATTGGTCATTTGTGAAATGCAAGTTAACACTGAGATTCCATCTCATTCTGGAAAGAAAGGCTGTTCTCAAAAAATCAATAACAAGTGTTAGCAGGGCTTTGGGGAAAAGGACGTTTTTCTGTTGTTGGAGGGAGTGTAAATTGGTTCAACCACTATGGAAATCAGTATGGAGATTCCTCAAAAAACTGAAATTGGAGATTTCATTTGACCCAGCTATTCCCCTTCTAAGTATCTTCCCCAAAGCGTTAAAAGCATCATACCACAGTGATACATCTATGTTCTTATTGATAGCAGCACAATTTGTAATAGCTAAATCCTTGGAAACGGCCTAAGTGCCCATCAACAGATGAATGGGTAAAGAATATCCAGTTTTTTGTATGTACAATGGGGTACTACTATGCCATAAAGAAGTTTAAACTTAAGACAGTTTTAGGTAAATGGATGCACCTCAAGACTACAATTTTAAGTGAAATGGATCAGACACACAAGTTTAGATCTGCATTATATTTCTTGTGTGAGAAACCCAATAAATAAGTATAATGGAGGGTAGGTATTGAGAAATAGGAAGAATATGTTCAAAGGGTGGGGGAGCAAAAACGGATTAAACAGAATGGAAGGAAAGGGAAAATGGAAACAAAGCTCCTGTAAGGGGAGGGGATGAAGTATTGAGGGCGGGACGGGCAGTGGGAAAACCCATGTGCTGGGTACAGGCACCTGTGGCCTGCGATGAATGAGATCCATGTGGCAAACGTGCTAACACAGAAGTAAATAGGTAAAGTTCTTTTGCTAATAAAACATAAGGTTATATTTAGTACGTTAAAAAAAGAGTTCTGATTTAGCATTGTTTGTCTGAACTCTACAGGTATGTGTTTTTATTCTATCACAGTTTTACCATTTTAGAAGTTGATTGGATCAAAATGGGTAAAACTACCCTTTTGAGTGAAGTCTTTTAATGTTAGTGTACCTTCAGATTTCACATGGCTTTGTTAATACTGCATGTTCATAGGAAGATTAAAGGATTCTCCTCAAGATGAATAAGCTCGGTGTGCCATCATCGTTAAAAACTTTTTCTAATGTGTACGCCACTGGGTGTTCCCTTAGTGTTAGTAGGTAACCATTGAGACAAAGGGTGGTTCCGGTCTCTCTCTTTCTTTTTTCTTTTTCTTTTTCTTTTTTCTTTTTCCTTTTTTTCTCTTCTCGACTGTCTCACAATATAGCTCAGGCTGTCCTGTAACTCGAGGTACCCCTCCTGCCTCAGGCTGGGACTACAGACATGTGCTATCACGCTTGGTGGCTTGAGTCTCTTTGGACATTCATCTTGACCAACAGTGCTTTTTATTGAAACCCCCTTGCCATTCTGTTGGTGCTGGGGATGCAACCCAGGGCCTCTTATGTACTGGGCAAGTGAGCACTGCTGGTGAGCTGTGTTCCTGTCCCTTTTCACTGGCTTAAAAAAAAAAACAACCATTTCTGGAATTGCCTCAGCTAGTAGTTAAAAATTCAGATTTTTTTTTTTTTTTTTTGGGTGCTGGGAATCTAACTCAGGACCTTGTGCTTGGTAGGCAGGTGCTTATGCCACTGAGCTACATCCCTGGCCCCTTAAAAATGTAGATTTTTAACTCATCTCACCAGGTTGAATCCCTAACTAGCTGTGTGATCTTGCACTGTTTAACTGCTCTGTGTTTCACTTTTCTCAGCTGTGGAATTAGCCAACAATAAGTGCCTCTTAGAGAAATATTTGAAGGGTTTAAAACAGTTCCTGACACTGTTAGATAACTTACATCTCCATTGATTTTATTCAGTATCATCAATCAAGTGTTAATGTAACAAAGGTTTAATTATTATTTTTACTGTATTATATCTGACAATTAATATTATTTTAAATATTTGAGCCTGTGAATACTTAGAAGTTTCCACATTTACCCCACGTAACCACCTTTCGTGCTGTATTTTGCATCATTGATACTCAAGTTGCCCTTGAACTCACTGTGTACCACAGGCTGGCATTGAGTTCAAGGTGATCCTCCTGTCTCAGCCTCTTAAGTGGTGCAGTTGTAGGCATGAGCCACTACCCGAAGCTACAATAGAAGTTTTGAAATTGAAGTTTTCAGGATTTTTGGGGTTTTTTGAGAGGTATCACTATGTACTGCAGGCTGGCCTCAAATTTGCAGCAATCCTCCTGCCTCAGCTTCTCAAGTTCAGGGATCCCAGGCTTATGCCACCACACCTGGCAAAATTTTTTATGAAGGAATTTTATTCTCAGACTTTTTCCCTATTTTCCTCTGAGATTATAAAATCAAGTTAAGATTTTTCTTAGAATCTAAGAAAGAAGTTTAAGAATCACATAAATTGCAAGCCATTCTAGAAATTAAAATTTATGAATCTTTTTTAAAATCTTGAATGATTAGTATGTGGATTTTTAAATTTAGAACATTCTTAGAGATAGTTTGATCCTCTAAAGAATTTTGTAGAGTAAAAGTCACATTTTGAATATATTGTTAGAGCTAGAAATTACATACAACCATCAAGTGTTTGTTGAAGGCTTTCTGTCTGTAGGATATGAGTATACAGAGATCTTTCCAAACTCTAACCTTTTCTTTAGTTGTTGGGGTGAGTTGGCATTATCAAAGTAATGCGTGTCTTATCAATATTATTCCAGGTTGATTTACTTAACGTATCAACTTGTGTTCCTAAAAAAGAAAAAGAGGGAAAGGAAGACAGTTGCTTTTGAAAGCTCAAGGGTTTTTGTGATTCTCTTCCTGTTTTAGCTACTGTTGTTTCCCATATGTATGTGTAGTTCTTATGTTTGCTTGATTGTTTTCCTCAGTGTAGTGTATTTTGTGGGTATTTGTATACTCTTTGCACAGGAAGTGGGGTTTCTTAGCCTCAAATTGGTAGAACTGATATTAAAGAATTGGAAAGTATGCTCCCTGCCCTTACGTTTACTCTGCAGTAGAGATAGAACATTAACACTGCAGTATGTTTAGTACTGAATTGTTTCTGTATGCATAACAGGCAATATTCTGGCATTCACAGGAAATAAAAACTCATTTTCTGTTGGATTCATTAAGATTTTTATAAAACTACTAGAATTTGAAGTAGATCTTAAAGCATGGATAGGATTTAAGTAACTCAAGAAAAGGATGTAACAGTCTTAGAGTGGCAGTTGTTTTTGTAGTTATAGGAAAAATATTTTACTATCATATTTTACCCTTTAAAATATTGATGTCTGGCCAGGTGTGGTGGCACATGCCTGTAATCCTAGCACTTGGGAGGCTAAGGCAGGAGGATTATTGCAAGTTTGAGACCAGCCTGGGCTACAAACTGAGCTCAAGGCCAGCCTGAACTGCACAGTGAGACCCTGTCCCAGAAAGACCAAAAATAAAAACTAAAAAATAAAATAAAATATTGATGTCTGTAAAATACAATTTACAAGTTGAAACTTTCATTCAGTACCTAGCTCATATACAAACAAGGAATGCATTATGCTAGTAAAGCACTTAGTTTTATATACAGGAGAAATGTTTGTAAAATCATATATTTGCTTTTGTGTTCTAGTGTCATACTAAATTTCAGTATTTTTGATGCCATTTTAGTATCTAAGGATAAAAACCTTTTATTTGAATTTCCTACCATGGGAAGTAAGTCAGTCCTGCTGTTGCCTTCTCTGTCCAGCCTCCATGTAGGTGTTGAGTGCAGTGTTTCCTGTCCTGCGCGTGTTCAGGTCTGCAGGAGGAGAGGTGAGGGCGGCCGTGGAGAGGCCCGGCCCCACTGAGGAGGTGGGCGTGAAGGGCAGAGCTTACAAGCTTGTTGAGTCTTGTCTCTTGCTGCCCTTCAATAAAAAATGATTTGATTTTGAGCCTAGATAACTAAAAAGATTGTGCAGTTAATGAAGACAGAGATTATAGGGATGCAAGTTTACATTTTAGAAGTATTTAATTTGACATTTTGGCAGCATGTATATATGTAGGGGTCTAGGCATACATGAGAAATACGGCATTAGAATTTTGGAGAGAGAATTGAGTTTATACAGAGGTAATAATTTATATTACTTAGGGAAGAGAGGAACTTGCGAGGAAAATTCAGTTCTATTTTAATTTATTATGGTTAACAATAAAACTTGGAGTAATTATTAATAATGCTAAACCATCCTTTTGGGTGACCAGAGTCAGGCCCTAAATGATTTTTGTGATTCACTTTATTTTGGACTCACTGCTAGATGGCAGTAGTGACCAAGAGTAAGGCAGGCAAGCGCTGCCATAGTTGGATAACATGTCTAGTTCATACACTGGTAAAGCCACGATTGCCAGGCATGCATGCCTGTAATCACAGCACTCAGGAGGCCGAGGCAGGAGGATCGTTGCGAGTTCGAGACCAGCCTGGGCTACAAAGTGAGCTCAAGGCCAGCCTGAACTGCATAGTGAGATCCCGTCTCAAAAAGACCAAAAAAAAAAAAAAAAAGCCTCAATTGATTTGACATTGTTTTAAGTCCTTTGTAACCTTCACATCAGATTTAGGAAGTGTAGTTTTTTGGTTGTAATAGCCGGCTTCCCAGGGTGGCTTGGGGATTATGACTTTTGTTGGATGTTTCTCTGACAACAGGGTCCTTTATTGTGTTCAGAAGAGAGGAAATGAGTTTAGAACTTACTAGATCTGATCTTAGCACTGTTAAGGCAATATTCAGTGGGACAGATACTCATGAGAAGTAACTGTCCCACAAAAATGTGGGAACAAACGAAGCTTTATTTGAGAGTCAGTGATGAGCAGTCTCCGACAGGGAGCCAGAGATGGCCGCTCCGATCTGCAATCTGCCTCCAGTGTATGCCGCATTAGAGCATAAATTTACCAGATGGGGTTTTAAAATATATCATTTCAATGTTTTTTTGTTTTTTGTTACTGGGAATTGAACTCAGGACCTTGCACTTGCCAGGCAGGCATTTGTACCGCTGAGCTATATCACCAGCTACTTTAAAAAAATATTTGTTGCTTTCTTTATAATTAGAACCCTACTCTAATTGCTGAGCATGGGTGCATGAAGAGTCCTCCTGAGAGTCCTGTGGATCTCCCATTTGCTATTTATTTTTTAATAAAGGCAGTTGAAAGGGGGTGTGAGAGAGGAAGAGAACCAAAGATCAAAGTTCTTCTGTTTGATATGAGTGAAACGTGACTTTTTTTTTTTTTTTTTTTTTTTTTTTTTTGCGGTACTGGGGATCGAACTCAGGACCCTGAGCTTGCTAGGCAGGCGCTTATTCCACTGAGCTATATCCCCAGCCCCCATGAAACGTGACTTTTTAAAAGTATTTTTCTGAGACTATAACGTTAAGTGAAATGAACCATACACACAAGCTTTACTATCACATAATTTCTCTTCTTTGAGAAACCTGAATATAAATAAAGAGCAAAATGAAGGATGACAGGAAGCAGGGAGATAGATCTTTGGCAAGCAGGAAAGGGGCCAAGAGGCGAGGGGGAAGGGCCGGGAAGGAGACAGGAACCAGGGTAGGTCTGCGCGCGCGCACCAGCTCCCACGGGAGACGCCGCCATTAACCGTCATTAGCTGGGCGTGCGCGCACCCGCCTGGAGTCCCAGCGCTCAGAGCGTAAATAGCGAGGCCCAGTCTCAAAAAAAAAAGTAATCATTATGTTCTTCAGAGCATAGATTAATTAAAAAAAAAAAACCAACCTATTTTCCCTAAATTTTTCTTTTTAGGAGTATTGTTAGGTCTGTATTTGGGGATACACTCAAGCTTTTATTTGATCATCTTTAATTAGAATGGTTCTGGTTACATTAAGAGAAAAGCAATTTGGAGTCAGGCTGATTTAAATGATTAGAAATGCCTTATGTCTTATGATGTTGTAAAGTTCCTTCCATCAGTTGGCGTGGTTTTACCTGACTTTAGAGTTAGTGCCCCGATCTGGACAATTTGTAGTCAGGAGAGGAATGCCTGTAGAGATAGTCATTTTTGTAAGGTTTATGTAAGCAATTACTGATAAAAAGGATGGGATCACACTAATTGGTTTTGGCTAATCAAAGTTGGCCCCTGGAACTGGACTCAAGTCTAGAATCCCACAGTGATGCCACATGGGCACTGATAGCGTTCTGTCCATTCAGGGTTCTTAATTGCCTTTCCAACAAACTGTATCGTGTGCCTTCTCCCTGTGTTCCTATGGACAGTGTGTGCTAGATGAGGGCTACAGAGGGCATATTTTAGTATTATGTTCTCCATGTGTATCCTATGACAAAAAAAAAAAAATTGAAAAGAATGGTTGATTACTATAACCATTTTAGGTTATGTTCTTCCTGTCCTAGTACTTCCTTTTTCTTCCACCAGTATGTAGGGTTAATACTTACATAATTCCGTCTCAAAGCCTACTGTACCTAATGCGTCTTTTCCACTTCAGTACTGGTGGTTAAATCCAGGTTCTTTACACTGAGCTACATGCCTGGTCCTTTTTTATATTTTTAATTTTGAGATAGAGTTTTGCTCAGAAGGTTAAAGGTTTAAGATTTTGAAAGTGCTAGTAGGTTTCTAGCATGTAACCTAATATTTGTTAAATTCCATTTATGTTTGATTTGTGTTTTGGGATTTGGGGGTTCTTTTGGTTTTTTTTAAATAGTCTCACTATATAGTTGAGACAGGTCTTGAACTCCCTTTGTAGCTCAGATTGACCTCAAACTCACAGTGATCCTCCTGCATCAGCCTCCTGTGTGCTGGGATTACAGTTGTGCACCATCACATCTGGTTTACAGTCATTTTCTTGGGAGGCTTTTAGCCCCCTCCAATTAAATAGATGTGGTAGCATTATTGTACTTACACTGTAAGCATGGATTACTTTGGAGCCCACTCCAGAATGACCCTTCCATTACCATCTCTTTGCATCTGGGACATTCACTGGACATGTACATTTCACAGTTGTCACCCCTAGGTCTTATTATAGTCAACAGGAAGTACTGAGTTCCAGCTGTGGGATGAGAGTTGTTATCTCAAAAGAAAAGAGTTCCGTGAATCTTTATCCAACATGTACTTCAGATGCGGCTGTTGCTTTTCAGTGTTTTTAAAAGGTAGTAGTATCTTACTTTGAAAGGTTAGGCATATGTTGCCAGTATATGCTGTCAACACTTTCAACTATGATGAACAGTTACAACTGAAAATAAAAATATCTATGTCACCTAGGCGGAGTAGAACACGCTTGTAATCCCAGTACTTGGGAGGCTGAGGCTGAAAGATCGCTGTGAGTTTAAGGCCAGCCTATACTATATAGTGAGACCCTGTCTCAAAACACCCCCCACAAATACATATATACACACATACGTATATACACACATTTATATCTAATGGTGTGACTGATTTTTTTTAGTAGTAGGGGTTGTACCTGGCAACACTGAACTACATCTGCATCTCTTTTTTGCTTTTTGAGATTGGGTCTTATGATGCATTTCAGGCTAACCTTGAACTCACATTGTAGCCCAGGCTGGCCTTGAACTCATGGCCATCCTCTTCCTCCAGCCTCCTGAGTTGCTGGACTTGCAGGCATTCACCACACCTGGCCTTTGCATTTCTTTTTAAAATTTATTTATTTATTTTTGTCCTTTTGAGACAGGGTTTCACTATATAGTCCAGGCTGGCCTTCGGCTCACTCTAAACCAAGCTAGCCTGGAACTCACAGCAGTCCTCCTGCCTCAGCCTCCCAAGTGCTGGGATTGATAAGGCAAGAAAGGCTCCTTTTTTTTTTTTTTGTAACTTCATTTTAAAAAGTCACTTAAATTCACTTAAACTGTACATGAATTTACTCTCTAACCCCCTCACTTGTAGTTGACCATAAACCCACTAAAGGCTATAAAGAAAGGAACAAAAACAAATTGGGAAGTAGGCTAAATGTTAAACCACAATGTCCACCTGGCCGGAACATGACCAGCAGCTTCTGGAAACAGGTAAACCTTGTGACAGTTATGTGGTATTCTTGTAAAATTCCTGAAAATGAGGTAATGTAATGATGTGGTTATCATGGAAACCAAACGGTATTTAAGCTGAAAATAAAGCCCAGTTGGGGCCGACATTTTCTCCCAATTGGCTCCTTGTCTGGAGACTGTTGGTCGCTGGCTCTAATAAAGCTATTTGTTCCTACATTCGGTTGCTCACGAGTGCTTTCTTTGAATTTTGGCATAATGGGATTGCATTGTGGGTGCTACCACACCCAGCTAAAATTTTTATTTTGAGATAGAGCTGCACTAGTTGCCCAGGCTCTCCATGGGCTTGTAATCCCCTCTCAGCCTCTTGAGCAGCTAGAATTACAGGTGTTTGCCACGTGGTACTGCCAGGTTTTGTTTCATGTGAAACTATGTAGTACAGTGCCTTTTGTAGTACTATGTGGTTCAGGCTGGCCTCAAACTCGTGGCAATCCTCCTGCCTGAGCCTCTGTAATAAGTACTTTTTAGATAGGTTATAAAACATTTATTTTCCGTTAATACTTTCTGGCCTGCTTTTATGAAATTATTTGAGTCAACCTCCCAGATTTCATGTTCGAAGTAATCTAGTTAAGGAGTAAGCATTTCTCACAGCTAGCTATGTCTGAGATGTACTTTGTAAATAGGGCAAACTACTTTTTTTTTTTGGAGACAGGGTCTTACTATATAATATAGTGCAGGCTGGCCTGGAACTTGCAGGGAACTTGGCCATAAATCTTTATGGCCTAGAACTTGAGCATAAATATTATTATGGCAAAATCTCAAAGGTGTTTCTACTTAGGTTTACTGAGCTTTGCTATTAAGTAGTCAACTCTTCTTTTTTGTTCATTCATTTGAGATAGGCTCTCACTGTGTAATTCAGGCTTGCCTTGAATTTGAGATCCTCCTTCCAGAGCCTCCCAAGTGCTAGTGCCACATGTTTGGTTTATCAGTAGTCAGCTCTTTTCCTTTCCATGGTACTAGGGATTGAACTCAGGACCTTCATACTGAGCAACAGCCCCAGGCCCTTAGAGAGGGTCTTGTCAAGTGGCAGAGGGTGGGCTTGAACTTGTGAATCTACTGCCTCAGCTCTTAGAGTGCTGGGATGACAGGTATGTACCAGCATGCACTGTTAGTAGGGAGGCTTTGGGTGTGTGTAGGGGGGCATTCTGTGTTTGGACCCAGGTGCATCATACTGCTACATTTCCAGCCCAGTCTGAGCCTGGGCTTGAGCTTGTGCTCCTCTGCCTCAGCCTCTCAGAGGCTAGGATTCCAGATTGGTACCACTATGCCTGGCATAGTAGTCTGCTCTTAATGAACTAGACGGTAACCCAGCTGAGAGATCAGTCAACATGTCACAGGATGGCAGTTGCTCAGGACATTACTGTTTGAAGCTTTCTGATATCCCCAGTTACTGCATTTTTATTCAGACATGAGAACTGTGTGTCTTAGTGAGACCTGTAACCATGCTGATGGCTCATGGCCAGGGCACTGCTGGGTTTCTGCAATTTCTGGATCCTAAGTAAGTGGCTCTTTGAAGGAGTGATGGGTCAGTTTAAAATATTAGAAATTTGCTAGATGTGGTAGCACACACCTGTAATCCCAGCACACGGGAGGCTGAGGCAGGATTGTTATAAGTTGGAGACCAGCCTGGGTTACTAAGTGAGCTCAAGGCCAGCCTGACCTGTATAGTGAGACCCTGTCTCAGACCAGATAGATATAAATAAATAAAATATTAGAAATTGTTTTGTCTCCATTCCTCAACAGATGGCCTGTATTTAAATTAAAGGGTTGTTTGCTGTATCTTCCAAGTCAAGGTTGAGTGGAGAAAAAAAAAATTTTTTTTTGGTATTGGGAATCAAATTCATGACCTCAGGTTTGTCAGGAAAGGGTTTATGCTGCTGAGCTATATCCCTGGCCCCTACAATAGCTCTTGACCTTAATACCATTTCTTTTATCTGGACCCCTTTTCCTTGTCTCTTTTGAGTTTTGAAAAAGGTGAGGATGGCAGGGTTCCCCGCCTTCCTCCTTTTTGTTTTCATTTCTTTCTCTGTACATTTTGCTTCAGTGCTGTACTCTTTGCTGTCCTTCTATGTGTGTGCATGTGTGTGTTTCACACATGCAGATAATATAGGTACACATTAATAGAAAGCTGGCTTCCTCAGCTTCATAGTGTAATACTTAGAATGCTAATCAAGCATTTTTATGCACCTAACACAAATAAAAAATTAAAATTACGGTTAATTTTTTGTTGTTTTTCTTTGTCTTTTTGAGACAGGGTCTCACTATGCTGTTCAGGCTGACCTTGAGCTCATTTTGTAGCTCAGGCTGATCTTGAAATTGCAGTGATCCTCCTGCCTCAGTCTCCAAAGTGCTGGGATTATAGGTATGCACCACCGCTCCCAGCTATGGTTAATTTAAAGAAAAAATACTTCATGTTTTGTTTGAACCATATGAAATTATCAGTATCATTTTGAGCTATAGAAAGAGATTTAATCTAATATAATGGACCCTTGAGTTACAAACTCTGTTCATAAAGGCTGGTTATAACTCAGGGTGGTTGTGAGTCAAGACTACTTTTCCCATAAGAAATAATGGAATTACCCGTACTGCGTTGCCAACTTTCCAAAGCACTTCTTACCTAATCTTTTCATAATAAAAAAAAGGGTTATGTAATATGTCTAATCAGAAATGCTGAACATTTTCCTGGTGTATTCTCAAAAAAGTTATAGAATATGCCTAATTTACCAGGAATGACAATTTCATTCTGTACTCACCATTCACGTGGACATCTTTGGCTTGTAGGCAGGGAGGATGCTCTAGGAAGGAGAGTTAGGAAGGAGAGTCTGCTGTTAGGAAGGAGAGTCCCCTTCCATAAGAGCAGCAGCACTCGGGCTCTCTGGGGTCCTCCTTCTCCTCAGCAGAGGCTGCAGCCCAGCAGGACCTGCTTCTGGTTCACTAGGTCTCAAGCTTTTAAGAACTAAAAGCTGGTCTAAGGCTGCCTGTTTCTGTCTTTTCTTTAACACTGTTCTTCTAAATTACGATCACTTTCTTTACCTTCCCTTCCTTTCTTAGCTTCTTTTCTAGGTTTTTGGGGCCATTTTGATAGCAGCAATCATAGTGATTATGTAAAGCACTGACTGAAATCACACCTACAAACGTGCACATCTGGGCCCAGACTGCTGCTCACCTATGTTTTTCTGGCATTGCCAGTCTGTTTACACCTGCACAAGTGGCTGGCGCTCAGGACGAAACTCAAGACTTTGGTCAGAAGTTAAACCTAAGTTTCAAGTTCAAGTTACAACCTACAACTCTGGTTGTAACTTGAAGGTCCACTGCTTCTTTAAGCAGCCTGTAGCCCAAAAGTAGGATTTGAAGATTGACTGAATGACTGGAGTGAATTGGAGGATTAGATATTTATAAGGGCTTCTACTTTGGATAACCAGGTAGATCAGAGTTCTATTATGATGCCAAGATCATTGACCAAAATGGAGAAAATTGAGATGTGTAAGCAGTTGTCAATTGTCATTTCTTTTTTTAAGGTTTCTGGAGAAGACGGGAACACATGCAAAGAAAAATACAGTAGTGAATAGACAGGAGTGTGGATTGTAGAGAGAATCATTTGAAAACATGAGTGTGAATGAAGTCACCCTGGGAAAATGTGGAATGAAGAGAAAAAAGATGTGATGGCTTTTCCTAAGGCCTGGGAAGTGCAGAGAAAACTCAGATCTGGTCTCTACCTGGAAGAGTATACTCATCATTCTGCAATGACTCATTAGTATGTCAGAGTAGGAATTACATAGTCTTAAAATGTTTTATTTCACTTCTGACCCATTTGCACGTTAATGTGTAAAAGCATAGGTTAAGGGGTTCTCCCTGCCCCACAAGTGATCAAACTGTCTCAGTCTATCTGTGGGTGAACATAAGCCCTGTAGCTTGTGTTGTGGGGATATCCCTAGTTTCTCTCCAATGTCATTCTGTCTTATCTTCCTTTCCTCCAGCCTCCCTCCTCCTTTTGAAGTACAGAGGACCCAAGTGGTGGACGACTGGAGTGTTTGTTTAACCTACGACCAGAGTCTTGAGTTACAAATTATGAGCCAAGTGCAGGTTGCTTATGCAGTTGTAAACAGAGATGTGTGATGCCAGAAAAGCATATGTAAGCGTAAGTGAACATCAGTCTGAGCACAGATGTACATGTTCGTGGACCTGATTTTGGTGAGTGCTTTATATAATTGCTACGATTAGTGCTATCAAAATGGCCCCCCAAAAGCTAGAACAGAAGCTAAGGAAGGAAGGGAAAGTAAAGAAAGCGATCACAATTGAAAAGAAGAAGGAAATTGTGGAGAAATATGAGAGTGGCATTCGTGTGACCGATCTTGCTAATATGTACAGCATGTCAAAATCCACCATCTCGACAATCTTACAGAGAAAAGATGTGTATAAGGAAGCTAGTGTTGCTAAAGGTGTTACTCAGATTAGTAAGTCACGACCAACAGTGTTAGATGAGGTAGAGAGGCTGTTATTAGTGTGGATAAATGAAAGGCAGAAGGCAGGTTACAACCTATCTGAATCTGTAATTTGTGAAAAAGCTAGGGCTATAAATGCAGATCTCGTAAAGGCTAATCCATCAACAAGTGATAATGGTAAAACATTTCGTGCCAGTAAAGGTTGGTTTCACAATTTTAAAGCGAGAACTGGGGTTCAGAGTGTAACTAGGCGTGGTAAAGCAGCCCACATTGACAGAAGGGCTGTGGAAACTTACAGGCACCGCTTTACAAAGATGACACAGAGAAACGGCTTTGGCGCTCGTCACGTTTTGAACTGTGATGAAACTGGCCTTTTCTGGAAGGAAATGCCCAGAAGAACATACATAGGCTTGCAGCTAGACAGTGGTGATGTTGAAGAACTAGAGGAGGAGCACTTGGAAGAATTGTCTACAGAGGAACTTCAGCAACTTCTGGCTGAGAGACAGAGAACAGCAGCTGAGGGGCTTTCTGAAGAGGAGGGGAAATACCAGCCATCAAGGCAGCAAAGTTCTTCTTCTGAAATAAAGGAAATCCTGAAAAAATGGACAGAGCTACAAACATTTGTAGAGAAGACCCACCCAGACAGAGAAAAGGCCAGTCACTGTATTCACTTGCTTAATGACAATGTCATGTCATACTACAGAACAGTGTTAAAGAAAAGACAGAAACAGGCAGCCTTAGACCACCTTTTGGTTCTTAAAAGCTTGAGACCTAGTGAACCAGAAGCAGGTCCTGCTGGGCTGCAGCCTCTGCTGAGGAGAGGGAGGACCCCAGAGAGCCCGAGTGCTGCTGCTCTTATGGAAGGGGACTCTCCTTCCAAACAGTAACCACCTCCAGAGCATCCTCCCTGCCTACAAGCCAAAGATGTCCACGTGAATGGTGAGTACAGAATGAAATTGTCGTTCCTGGTAAATTAGGCACATTCTATAACATTTTTGTGACTACACCAGGAAAATGTTTAGCATTTCTGATTAGACATATTATAAAACCCTTTTTTTATTGTGAAAAGATTAGGTAAGAAGTGCTTTGGAAAGTTGGCAACACAGTACGGGTAATTCCTTTTTTTTTTTTTTTTTAATTTTTATTTTTTTTTATTTTTAGTTTTTGGTAATTCCATTATTTCTTATGGGAGAAGTAGTCTTGACTTATAACCACCTTGAGTTATAACCAGCCTTTGTGAACAAACTGAGTTCGTAACTCAAGGGTCCACTGTAGGCTGTTCTGTTTTTGTGAAGTATGCTCCATTTTAACCATGCACATGTAGCCTGCCACGTTTGTGTTTGTTTGGGTTTTTTGGTACCAGGAATGAAACCGAGGACCTTGCACTTGGCAGGCAGGTGCTGTGCCACCAAGCTCTATTCTGGCCTTACTGAGTGTTACATTGCTAATTTTTAGGTGTTTGCTGTAGTGTTCCATCTGAGACCTGCTCTGCCTGACTCACCTTTTTTTTTTTTTTTCTGCCTCACCTTTCAAACCCCAGAATCCTTTGAACTGAAACTTTGCAGGAGACAGTTTGCATGTGAAGGAGTGCTGTCCTTCCTGGCTGTGATACGGTTTTTTATCCAGTAAAAAGGGATCAATATGAGGTTATGGTAAAGAACTGTTTACTGTTTATTATTAGTGTGGATAAATGAAAGGCAGACAGCATGTTACAACCTTCCTGAATCTATAATTTGTGAAAAAGCTAGGGCTATAAATGCAGATACCATTTTTGGAACCCATTTTCTTTATTTTCAGATAGGGTCTCCACGTTTCCCAGGCTGGGTTCAAATTTCTGATCCTTCTTAGTTTCCTGAGTAGCCAGAATTATAGGTGTGTGCTACCACACCTATCTTGAATGACCCGTTTTAATGACAAGCAAGAATGAATTGAGTAATAAGTTTGGCAGTAAAATAGCATTTTTCAAAAAGTATATTGAGGGCTGAGTACCTGCCTGGAAAGCACAAGGTCCTCTGAGTTCGATCCTCAGTACCACAAAAAAAAATTAAGAAGTTAAAAAATAAAAAGGGCCAGGGGTATAGCTCAGTGGCATAGGCGCTTGCCTGGCAAGCCTGAGTTCATGAGTTTGATCCCCAGTACCAAAAAAAAAAAATAAGCCAGACGTGGTGGGGCACACCTGTATTGCCAGCACTCGGGAGGCTGAGGCAGGAGTATCATTGCAAGTTCAAGACCAGCCTGGGCTACAAAGTGAGCTCAAGGCCAACCTGAAATGGCATAATGAGACCCTGTCTGAAAAAACACCAAAAAAAAACCCAACAACAACAAAAAATAAATAAATAAATAAATATATATATACATATATACATATATATATATATATATGAGACATAATTAAACGAAAAGAGCAGATTTCAAAAGACGACACAGATAAATGTGATTTTTTTTGGGGGGGGGGTTTGAGACAGGGTCTCCCTGTGGAGTTCAGACTGGCCTTGAACTCACTTTGTAGCCCAGGCTGGTCTCGAACTCAATGATCCTCCTGCCTCAGTCTCCCGAGTGCTGGGATTACAGGTGTGCACCACCATGCCTGGCTATTTTTATAAATTGTTACAGGAGTAAAGTTTTAGTTTTTCTATAATGTTTCAATTTATTATTTATTTATTTATTATTATTTTTTTTTGGTATCGGGAATCTAACTCAGGACCTTGTACTTGCCAGGTAGGCACTGTGCTGCTGAGCTATATTCCCTGCCCTTGTAATGTTTTAGTAAATAAAAAACAAGTAAATAAAAAACACAAGCGAATTTGGCAAAATGTTAGCATCTGTTATGTTCAAGTATTACATATTTAGATATCTGTTAAACTTTTCTACACCTCTTTGTACATTTGAAGTGATTCATAATTAAAGATTTAAAATTTTGAATGAGTAGAACAAGTGGTATAAGAAAACGAGAGGAGCTTCTTAGGTAGGTTTGTCGGAGGATCTGTTGCAGGGGGTGACGTCCCATGACTCAAGGAGTTAGTCGCGCAGAACATGCAGGGCAGGAGTATTCCAGTCACCGCAGCCACTGTTGCTATCGTCCTGAGGCAGCAGCAAGCATGACATATTCAAGGCTGGGCGACGGATCATTTGATCCCAAGAGTTTGAGGCCTGGGCCACATAGTGAGACCCCATCTTAAGAGAAAAAAGCAGTCAAGCAGTGGACTATAATACATAGTTTTTTTTTTTTTTTTCAGTTTTTTTTTTTAAATTTTATTTTAAAGACAAAAGAATGGAGACATATGAACCAGAAAAGCCATAAACAATACAGAAAATACAAAGTTATACAGAATATAGTAGGGAATTAGAACTGGATGTTGTATTACATAGTTATCTTCACATTAGTTAACACAAAAACATTAAAGGAAATACCAAATTATAGATAAGATAGTA
>PVLD010014205.1:0-53221 GCA_004027595.1 Dinomys branickii
GTGCATGGTGATAGACTGGGGTCTATTTTCAGTTTTCGGCAAGAGGCAAGCCAGCTTTTCCAGCACCATTTATTAAACAGGCCTTCTTTTTTCCAGTGGGTTTGGTTGACCCCTTTGTCAAATATTAGGTAGCTGAGTGGGTTTTTTGTTGTGGTTGCATCTTCCAGTCTGTTCCATTGATCCTCAGGTCTGTTATTTTAAAAGCAGAAGTAATGTGAACTTCTAAGGTTAAAACCTTAAACCTTAAGGTAATACAAAAATATGTTGTTTTTGTCTCAATCTAAAAAAGTTGAAAATCTTAGGGTCTATAAAAACTTAAAAAGATTTTCCTAAAATAAAAATTGAACACAATGCTGAAGTAGTCAGCGTTATTGCCAAAAGAATGCTCATGGAATTGAGAATACAGCTCAGGGGTAGAGCTGCCTAGCAAGCGTGAGGCCCTGAGTTCTATCCCCATCATCAAAAACAGAAAAACAAAAGAAGAAAAAATTACACACTGCTATTACTATGAAGGGCTTTATGAAAGTCATACTGCAGCCCAGATGTTATCAGAAAAGAAAAATGATCTCACAGTGCTGGGCTTTCTGGGCCCAGAACATTCAGAGTCCCCACAAACAACCAGAAGAATTGTCCAATAAGGAGCGGGGACTAACATCTTGTCACCTACAGTAAACTTGGTGTCCAGCATTTTAGGGATATTGTCTCGCTGAGGATTTTCAACAACTCTGGAAATCCAAATAATCATCCAGTTTCACAGAAAGAGTTTAAGAAAGTGCTATCTAACACCCTCCCCAACATCTCCCTACGCATCTTCCTTTCATAATTCATTAATTAACTCATATATTAATGAATCATTTTCAATGACCTTATTCAAACATTGTTTTGGATTTTTTAAATGGTCTTTGTATCTTCAAATGAGAACCAGAAAAACAAGTTTTGGCAGCCTGAGGCTCAATTTTGTTCTCCATCATGTTTGTTTTTGTTTTGGTTTTGTTTGGTTTGGTTATTTATTTATTTTTTAGAGACAAGTTCTCACTCTGTAGTTCAGACTACCCTTGAACCCCTATGTAGCCCAGCCTGTCTTGGAGCTTGTAGCACTCCTGTCTCAACCTACTGATTGCTGGGACTACAGACATGGACCACCATGCCCGGCTCCCAAGCAAGTCTCACTCCCTTCCAAGTTGCACCTGGGGTCTCAGGGACTTGGTTTCCTAAGGCAGCCACACTAGGGCTTTTACTTATTTTTTGGAACACAGGTTTTGTATGTTCAAACAATTTGAAAGGCAATTTCACAATCAAACTTGACTGTGTTGGCCCCTGTGCAAACACCCATGTTGCCCTCAGAAAGTAGCTCAGGGACCATTTAGTTGGGAAACCCAGAAAACAAAGCTTGCCTGCTGGAACTAGAAATTCTGCAGAAATCTGGCCCCAAGAAAACAGCAATGACTAGAAGCTCAAGCAGTTTGATTGGACAACTTGGTCCACTCACTAATTCAGGCACTGAGTGCCTGCCATGTGATCAGGGTGATGCCTGCCATCACCCTGAAGGAGACAGCCATGAGAAAACCAGGAAGGAGATAGCCAGGAAGGGAAGAGTCAGCATAGAGAATGTGCTCAGCAACACCAAGAAGGTCTGTGTGGCTTAGGCCCACTGTGTACCAAGGTGGAGGAGGGTAGGCGGGAGCTGGGTTTTTCCAGCCTTGTCCACCATGGCAGTAAGTGTGTTCATCATTCTGAGTGTGGCAGGAAGCCATTGGGAGGTTTGAGCAAGGGAGTGATATCATTTGACTTAAATGTTTATTGTTGTTTTTAATCATTCTGGTTGTGGAATGTAGAACCGATTCTAGAGAAGCAAGACTGAAAACAGGAGTCCATGCAAAGGAAAGCGGTGGCTCAGACTTGGATATTAGTGGTGGAAGTGTTGAGAAGGGGGTGGTCTCTATCTTTTTGAAGACAGAAAAATCAGAATGGATTTTTTACTGATGGATTGGATATGAGGGGAGGCAGGAATGAGGAATCCCCCCAGGTTATTCACCTGAGAAAATAAGTGAGCACTGGTGGCCTTCAATGAGCTAGGGAAGTGTTGGGGAGGGAAAGGTTTTCAGGAGGGGAAAGGGGAATCAAAGGTTTCACTTCAGACACATTGCACTTGGAAAGGATACTGAAAACATCCAAAAGAAAACAAGGGGACGTGGGGAGTTCTGGAATGGCTAGGTAAAGATTGGGTTGAGATATAAATTTGAAGATTTTTAACCTCACAAGACAGATGAGATTACCCAGGAGCTAAGTATAGACAGGAAAGAGAAAATCCAGGCCTGATCCTCAGCTGCTCAAGGCACAGCAGTTGAGCGAAGAAGGAAAAGTAGTCAGTGGAGAAGCCTGAGGAAGAAGTGCCAGTGGAAGAGACTGGAGAGGATAGCACCCTCAACACCAAGAGAAGAAGTTACTTGAAGGAGGAAGTGATCTTCAGTGTGAGATACTGCTGGAGGCCCAGTAAAATGAGACCCGAGAACAGGCATAGCCGGGTGGAGATGCTTGGCAACCTTGGCCAGAGCTGTGTGGACAAAGTGATGGCAACAAAGCACAGGAAAGACTGGGAAGTAAAAAAGTGAAGTTTAGGCTAGAGATGGCTCCTTCAAAGACCTAGTGGACTACAGAAGGGGGGGTGGGTGGAGCTGGAGGGGCCCGGGGTCAAAAGTATCTTACTTTGTGCTGTTTTTAGAGAGTGTTTATGTGCACAGAGGAGCTACCCGGTAGAAAGGAGGGTGTTAATGATGTAGGACAAAAGTGGTGAGCTGCAGAAGTCAAAGCCTTGAACGAGCCCTCCGTGAGCAGGAGAGAGGGAAGAAGTGTGTGAGTGGAGAGGGCGCCTTTAGGAACAGGTACAAAGCCACTCACCCACTGGAGGAGGAGGAGGAGTGGGGCACGGGGACTCGGGGACCCGGCGTGTGGTAGATTTGGCCCTCGTAAGGGGGCGGGGGTCCTCTCCAGTTTGTATTTTTTCAAGAAAATATTGGCTGACAGTGAGAAAGTGGTGGGGTGTTGTACTTTTGAGAAGAGACAAGGTATGAGGAACTAGCGACAAGACCAAGAGAGAAAGTCGGATAGCAGATACAGCAGAACTGCCAGGCAATCTGAGTGCCCACCTGAGATATACAGTCCTTCGTTTAATGTACGATTGATCAGTCTGGTAACTGTGTGTTTAATTCCACCTACTTTAGCCAAATGAGGGCAGGCACAGAGCAGGCAGAGAAGAACTGATGATGGTTTGGTAGAGGAGGTATCATGGAGATGGGAGTGCAAGAGCCCACCTCATGTGCTGGGCTGGGAGTAGATATAGGAAGATACAGGTGAGGTCACCAGGTAACAGCTGAAAATGAGGAGTCTCTGTTATAAACAACCTAGGGATGACATTTGGGAACAGAGGTGCTATGGCTGGGTGTCATTCCATAGTGGAAAACACATTTACTTGTGTGTCCAGACACTGTTTAAACACCAGGGAACAGTGGTGAACAGAAGACAATCTCTGCCTCTATGTGGGTGAGAAAAAAATTGTGTAGCACAGATGGGTGATTTCCAAGGAAGAAATGTGTAGCTCAGGGATGTGTAAGATGAGCCTTTGGCATGTGGATAGAAAATATTTCCACTTCTACTTACATTTTTATCTTTATTAATATCTACTTTTATGCCTCACTAATTTTGCAATATGTTAATATGTATGTATATAAAGCACATACAATTATGTAAATAAAATATTTATGTGGAGCAATAAATGCTGTAAAATTATTTACTCTTGGAGATGCTTAATTAAAAACACTTGGAAACCATTAGGCACATGCAGATAGCAAAGAAAAGAAGAGGGAGTTACAGCAAGTTCCCCAAACTGACATGGGCAAGGACACAGACAAGAAATCAGACTAACTCTCACACAGTACAGCCTCTAAATTATCTCATCCTGTGTTAGGAGTTAAATTCCTAAGTGGTGAGCCTTCCAGAAATGAGTCAGAATAAAAATAGTGAGAAAACTGTATACTGAGTGTGCTGTCACAATCACAAGAGGCTGTCATGGAACCAGGTGGGAACATTCAGCAGAGACCAGGTGCCCACTGGTGAGGGTGGCAGTGGAGTAAGGTCTTCCACAGAGTTTGTGTGAAATTTGGACCACATGACCTCAAGTGCCTTGTAACTGAGCATACAAGAGTATGTGAAGAACAAGCTGGGAACTTGGATTCCTCATCCCACTTTATACAATGAGTTGGACTGAGGAAACATGATTCAGAGCCTTGAATCTACAGAGGGGCGATGGTGGCTCAGATTGTAGTGAAGGGAGAGCTAGAAAATGTGTCAGCATTTCCAACTTGCTTCGTGGGAGAGGGTGCCTGAGTAGCAGATGTGAACGTGTTGCTTTCTGCGGTTGGTATTTTCCTACAGTGACTCACTAGGTCCCTGTAGCCCGATGAAAATTATGGATAGAGAGCCAGGAATAGTGGAAAGTTACTCCACATACTCCACATACACATCTTGTGTTTAGATAAAGAAACTGAAATTTGGAGAGACTATACCAGGGTCACCAGCTGAGAATGGGGTAGCTGGAACTCAGAGCCAGGACCATCTACCTCAAGATGCCATGCTCACTTTGCTGCCTGGTAACTTTTAAAAATGACTTTAGGAAAAACATAAAGGGCTGCAGGTGGGCAAAGACTATAGAATGAATTTGTAAGGAAACAGGTCACCTACTATAACAAAGGGAGCCAACAATTACCAAAACCAAACAGCAGTTTCAACAAGATTGTTTTCTTTCACACACATGACCATGTCTGAGGATTCCTGGCTCCAAGTTTAGGAGAAGAGGGCTGTGCAAGGGTGCTATAACCCTGTAGCTCCAAGGGATGATATAATGATTGAGACATTGTGTCAACTTCAGAAGTTTAGAAACTTAACTAAGTAACTCAGCAGGTGTACATCCTAGGGTGTAGAGGACATGCCCTAGGGTGACTGCTTACACTCTAGTATGTTGTAATGGTTGATTTATCACGTCAACTTGAGACATTTAGAAGTTTAACTAAGTGACTAAGCAGGGGGCCAGGGTCCTCATTTTGTAAACATCCTGGGTCTGTGCAAGAGGAGGGCATAGAGATGTTGTGTTTGCTACGCCCTAGGGTGACTGGCCTGCATACAATATAAGGGAAGAAAAGAGGCTTGCTTACCCTTTTTTGCAATTGTTGATTTTGCTGTCTTCCACTACCATGAACTATTACTCTTCTGCCGTGCCACCCTGCCTTGGAGCCAGCTAATTATTGACTGAAACCTCTACAAATTCTGAGCTAAATAAACCTTTGCTTCCTTAATTTTTGGTGGTGGATATTTTGTCTCAGTTGTGACAGAAAAGTAACTAAGACAGATGGACAAAAGGAAATAAGCAGCTAGTCTGATATTGACTAGTCCATATTATGGGTTGAACTGTGTGCCCATCATTCAAGTGTTGAAGACCTAACCCCAAATACCTCAGAACCTGACCTTAGTTGAAGACACAGATGCTCCAAGCCTTCCAATGGGATTGTATCCTAACAAATTCATGGGAAATTGAGAACGTTATGTTAAAAATGTATTTATGTGCCAAACGTTCTAGCTTATTTAGCAGCACAGTGTACTGTAGAGTACTGGTTTTTGCCCTCGTGATTGTGTAGCTAATTATGTCATGAACAAGTATCATACTACATATCACTAGGCTAGGAAAAGATCAAAATTCAAAGTACTCTTGCTACTGAATGCAAATCACTTTCACATCATTGTAAAGTTAAAAGTCATAAATGGAAAATTCATAAATTGGGGACCATATGTAGTTACTTTACAGAGGTAATTAGGTTAAAATAAAGCCATGAAAGTGGATCTTAACTCCAGTGTGACTGATGTCCTTATTGAAAGGGGAAATCTGGAGACAGAAACACACAAGGAGAACATCACATACAGAGGAAGGCAAAGATCAAGGTGATATTTTATAAGCAAAGGAAAGTCAAAGACTACCAGCAAAGCAAAGCCAAGAGAGAGTCATGGAAGGGCCCTGAGAAGGAAACAGTCCTCAGAAGGAACCAGTGCAGCCCACTCCCTGATCTTGGACTTCAGACCTTCAGAACTGTGAGTCAATGGCTTTCTGTTGTTAAGCCACACTCCTTGTGGCACTTTGTTATAGCAGTCCTAGCACGCTAACACAGTCTGCGCAACACAGACCATGTACTGGCTAGCACCTACTAAAGTACCTATGTATTGACCTACTAAGTGTCAATACATACGTGTTGGATGTGTAAATGAACACATGAACAAATGGCTCAGAACAAATAAACAATCTCTCTTCTCATCTCCCTTCTCTTCAAGAATTTTCCCTCTGTGGTACACTGTACCTTACCAGAGAACAAGGGATGAAAGAAAGGTCACAAGAGCAGGATGAAACGCTGCCAGCAGTAACTTCCAGTTCTTGGAAATTCCCAGCTGCAGGAACCCACATAGCTAGGCCCACTACATTGAGGAAAGATTTCCCAGGAGTGTAGAAAACCTACTGTTTATTATTCAGTCTGAGAATATATTCACGTCTATTAATTGACAGGTTTTGTAATTAGCAAAGTATTTTAGAACAGTGGTGGCAAGCCTATGGCATGTGTGGTGCAGTGAGCTCTTTGTTATCACTGAAAGCTTTAAAAGGTTTAAAATGTGTTTGGAAGACTTGGGAACCTAGGGTAATCTCTGAGATGTATTTGCAGAGCAGTTTGTTGTGAGAAGATGTCAGCGCTTCTGGGGAAATATAACCCATGCGTTTCTGGCCCTTTTATCTCCACAGTCTCAGCAATGCTTGCTTTGTAAGCACCATGTGTTGGAGAAGAAATGCTGGAGACCTTCTACTCCACTCCCTGAATGAGTGCATTTCCTTTGCAAATTCAAAGCCTTTTCATTTAACTTTAATCTCAGTTTCTCCATCTTCTGGAAGAGCTTCTCAGGAGTTCCTTGGGAGCACTTCTGGCTCAGGTATATGCTAGTTAGTTTTCTGCTACTATAATAAAATACCAGTGGCTGTGTGCTTCTAAAAAAGATTTAACTCTCAATTCTAGAGGTTCAGAATGGGGTGCTGGCATTGCTTGGCTCTGTTGGGGGCATTATGGAAGGAATGCATGTGGAAAGAAAGATCTCCTGGCAAGACAGGAAGCTAGACAGACACAGAGAAGGAGCAAGCAATGACCTCTCACTAAGCACACCTCTCGAAAGACCCATGACCTTGTGACACTGCCACACAGAGAATCAAGCTTGTGACACATGAAGCCTTGGGGATCACACAGGAACCATGTCCACATCCCCTCCCCACCCTCATCCCAGCCCCACATGCAGCTGGCACACAGGTGGGCCCAGCCCCAGCACAGCTCCTCTCGCCCAAGCCACAGAAGTCGGCTCTCCTTCCTTCACCACCCTACTCTGATGTGTCTCCTTCTGATAGGTGCTAAATCATGTCTTTCAGGCTTGGATGTATAAAAAGTAATGTAAAATCCAGACACCAATGAATTGGAAGAGGTGAGGACTTGCTCAGTGTTATTAGGAACAAGATGTCTGTCCCCTGTAGTTCAGAGTAGGATAATAAACGTTTGTGTGTCTCCTCTTCAGAGAAATGTGAAGTGTGATTCCAGGAAGTCTGCAGAAATATGAACCACATGGGAGTGAGTCCCTTCCGCTCATGCCTTTTACAACTGGCCCCTCCACACTGGAATTTGTTGTGTTCAGTGCCAGCATTGTATTATGTATGTCGGCAACTACAGAAATTCTCAAAAAGCCCACAGTCGATCTTCAGCATCAAAAAGAACATTCAGTGAGGATTTTGTCCTTAGGCTGAAAGCAGTTTCTTGGTAGAAGACATGAGAGAGAGGGGAAGAAACAATGAGTGCCGGACACAGACAACCTGTCCCTCTGGAGGCAGCTAAAGAAGTGAAGGAAACAAACTGCAGAGCCGACTGGGCCCTCAGAGCCGCACAATCACCCAGACAGACAAGGGGCATCGCAGGGCCCTCACCGGGGCACAGAGCATGGCGTCTTGGCTCTCCTCTCCGGTGGGATTACTGGACCTGAATCTCAGGTTCCCTGGCTCAGAAGTGAAATCACAGGAAACCTCTCTCCTGACTCACAGCGGGGAAGTGCAATTGGAGCCGAAAGAAAGTTCTCAGGTGCATTTTAAAGAATTCTTGTGCCCAGTGTTCAACTCTTTCACATTCCTCAGCTCCTGATGAACTGTCTTTTATTCCTTCCATTTGTGTTTGTTCTTTATTTCTTTCCTTTTTTCTCCTACACTCCCTTTGCCCTTCCCTTCCACCACCCACACTAGCACATTTAAGTAAGTTACGTAGTGTGTTAGAAGGCGGTAAATTTCAGGAGCATCACCAGGGGAGCCACATGAGCATAGATCTGAAAGGGGGTCACGCGGACACCTGAAGAAGAAAGTGCTGGGGAGAGGGAACAGCCACAGCTAGGTGAAGAATCTGACCACCACCATCCTGATCTGTGACCTCTCTAAACCACCGCCTCCCAGCACAGCTGCACCTGGGCATGCAGAACACTCTCAGTCCTGCTACGGACAGGAGCCACCACTCCCTGTGTGCTCTGAAGCCTCATCCTGGGTAACTATTACCACTGCACTCTCAGCCTTGCTCTCGGTGGGGAGCCCCAGCCCCCTTGCCCTGAACTGCCCCTTCCTGATGGCCCCATGAAAAACCCCTAGGCTGTACAAGACTATCCGGTCTGGTCTCAGGGCCACGGTGGTTCCTCTGAGGTAAGCCTGTCCTGCTGAGCTGGTACCTCTGTTTCTTCTTTTCCTTTTTTCCTAATACCAAGTCTGAGGCTACAGGGTACCTGACATGTGCAAGGTACAGCCAGCAAGCTGAGTGGAACAGCATGAGTACGGGAGAGGGCAGGTCACATAGGGCCCCACAGGGCATTTAAAGGGTTTTGATTTCAACATTCAGTAGGGAATTATTGGGGATTCTGGGCAGAGAAATCTCATGATCTGATTTATGTTTTAAAAGGATTGCCCCTGAGCTGAGCAAGGTAGCACATACTCGTACTCTTAGCTGCTAGGGAGGCTAAGGCAGGGAGATTGCAGGTTCCAAGCTAGCCTGGGCAGTTTAGCTAGGCTCTGTCTCAAATTCAAACATTGAAATGGTTGAGAGATGTAGCTCAGTGGTAGAGTACTTGCCTAACGTGTATCAGGTCCTGGATCCAATTCTCAGTACCAGAATCTCTCCCTCTCTCTCCCTCTCTCTCTCTCTCTCTCTCTCTCTCTCTCTCACACACACACACACACACAGACACACAATTGAAATCACTCTGGCTGACCTGTTGACACTGCAGCTACACTAAAAGTGAGGGTAAAAAGGGAGATTCTGCCTAGGAGTGTGTTATAATGAAGCAAATAAAAGAAAGGCTAGATGAGGCCAGGATGGGAGCGGTTGGATTTTGGACAAATTTCCAATTTACAGCTGTCAAGATTTCTCAAAATTTCTACTTCTACTTAGGATGTAGAAAACCACAAGGGTACGTTGCCTCATATTAACAGTGGGGAAAGTCTGGATAATATACAAAGATAATCACTTTCCTTGAGCCCAGCATAAAGCTGAGGTATTAAGGCAACCCAAGAAACTGAACTCTACAGAGTGGCAGACACTTTTAGGAGAAATGAGATACACAGATTGTTTCGTTTTTGGCAATGAGTGGAGAGAAAAATGGCTGCTGAAAACATGAGTAATGAGATGTGCTGAAAATTTAAGGCATTTTCCAAAGACTTAACAGCGGCTGGCACACAAGGACTGTAGACACAATGGGAACTCTCATGCTCAGGCTCTTTTCCGTGGATTTAACAGGTGTTCCCAAAGACTACAGGCAAGGGGAAAACCACAGACAGCACCCCTCAGCGACCCTGTAAAGAACGAAGGGACCAAATATCCCTGCAGAACAGGAGGGAAATACTGCATGCTCTCCTCAGCCCTCGGTCATGCAAATTAAAGTCTTTGCCACGTGTGGAAAATGCAGCCAAACTGTCTGTTGCCAAGAGCTCTATGAGTTAGGTACAAGTAAAATCTCTGCTCTGAGTGAGAAGTATTCAAGCCTCCTTCTTGCTCCCCAGGAGCTAGGCAAAGACCACTACTTCAGTGGGAAAGATCCCATCTTCCCCTAGACAAGGGGCAAGAGAGTCTTACATCAATGCAAAGCAGAGGTCTGCTCCTACTGAGGAAGGCACAGGAAATTCTCTCCTGCCCAAAGCATACATCAGTAAGAGACAGAATTTGGGGCTATAAGCAGTGAGGGAAGAGAAAAAGCAGACATGCAGGGCATGCTAACTCCACAGTCAAGGTGCACAGTCTCTGCCTAAGGCTGAGGTTAAACCAGGAGAACTGAGAATACCCACCTCTTCCTGCAAGAGCTGAGCAGCAAGCAGTGAAAGAGGGGCAAGAACAGCAGGAGAGACTCTCTCTGTAGCTCAAGCTCACAAGGACAGCAAAATGTGAAGGGGAGCGGAAACATAAAGGATAATTCTAGCACCCAGAGTCTTCCACTAAGCAAAGCTAAAACTATCGTATCAGAAGAATTTGAAGTCTGTGATGCACTGATGGTAATGGTAGGAACAACAGAAGCCAACCCTAGCTCAACTCCTCCACACTAATGGTGGCCAATTTCTGGGCACCAGTGTCATTGATTTTAATCACTACTGCTCTTCCGACACAAACATCTGGCATTCTCTTAGAAAGCAAGACACGGGAAGTCAAGGGATGAGGGAGCTGTTGTTAGGAGATAAAGCAATCAAGAGAACTGGCTCAGAGATGATGGAGGCAAAGAACGGGATAAGCCTGGTCCTTTGTTACAGATCATCTCCAATGGCAGGGGAGGGATCATAACTACATCAGCACAAACGTCTTCCCTGAAAAATATCAAGATTCTGCAACATGGAAGAATGAGGGAACAATTAGGAAACAGACAAAGGGCAGTAGGCTGAGAAGGCATTGACAGTGCACTACTCCCGGAAAATTTTCACACACCGAAGGAGAAGCCTGCTCTTATAACGAGTGTGTGTGTGTGTGTGTGTGTGTGTGTGTGTGTGTGTGTGTGTGTGTGCCCCTGTGCGCACACACACTACAGTAATAAAGGCAGATTAGCTACAACAACACCAAAGCCATATCTGACATTTCCCTGGACTTAGTGAGGTCTCACATAATGGCTGGAGCTTCAACAGACTCCAAGAAGAAACAGGCTGAGAAAGACACCTGGGAAGAAAATGAAATGAAGCAGAAACACTGGGTGCAAAGGGGATCAGGACAACCAGAGCTGCAGGGAGAAGCAAGCTGACCAAGGCTGCAGCAAAGGTGGGAAAAATTTAAAAGGTTGAGCAGAATTAAAACCAACTTCAATGTCTCATGTAAGATGAGAAGAAGTCGATAGCTTCACAGTTGATGGCTTAGACGAAGAATTTCAGTAACGTCAGGTTCAGCAGTGGCTAACTCAGGTGATTGCTGACATAGGCTCAGCAGTTCAATAGCACTAAGAACTGGCAACTTCACCACTGCAAGGTGACTGCATAGCTCCAGCCATCACGTCTGGACTTCAGGCAGAACAAGAAGGGAGAATAGGATGGGGCATTGCCAGAGATCTCCATCTCCTCTGTCAGGTAAGCAAACTTGGGCCCAGAGCTTGTCTTTCCACCGGAGAAGAATGAATACTTCTACTGACTGGTCACACAGGCGCATACAGCAGTAAAGACAGGCACAGGGAAAGCAGGGGTTTCTCCGGGTCCATTTCTTGTGCAAACACAACCCAGATTGTCTTAGTAAGGAATAAGGGAGCACATGACATCGGATAGACAATACCAACAAGTCTGCTCCTGAACATTAATAAGACAATATATGCAAACGATGCTAATACCACACCTGAAGCGTAGTAGGTGTAGAGTTTTCAAAACCTGAAGAGAGAACTGTTTTGAGATCGAGGGGTAAGATACGTCCTGTGAATCCGAGGTCAGGTTCCCACACTCCAGGACTGACAAATGGAAAGTTTACACTTGATTCTGTGACTCTTAAAATACTCAGCCAAGACACTGCCATCCATTTTAAGAGCTCTATTAACAGTCAGAGCGGGTGGTTATCCTTGTATCTTTAACGGATGGGATGGTTATTGTAAACTGCAAGGAACGAAACTGGGCCAGATGCAGAGAAATAGCAAATGTCACAGGAAATAAGCAAAGGCAGAGGTAGCTCCAGTCTGCAGAGGACTTCTGCACGGTGTAAGATGGATAGCACTCAGGGCCTGTAAGTGCACTGTACACACACATGTGTGCTGTGTAAACACCACATCAGCTGCCAAGCCGACCTTCAGAGTTGTAGTGTAGAAGGGTTTCCATACATCCAGACATAAGTTATCTCACCATATCCTTTCTATCAGCTTTGAAAAGTTATTTCAATAACCTTAACTTTGTTGCTTTTAAGAAATTTTAAGGGTGTTTTAGTGCCTATTTCCACAGTTTAAGCCAAGAAAAGAGTGGATTCAAGCCCTGAGCTCTTTATCAAAGATAACCAACCAGTCTAATGAATTTAAGTTCCCTACAAAATCCTTTCCATCCCCTCACATTTCTTTTCCTGGTGTTTTTGAGAATAAGAGTTGCAAATTGTGGTTTTAATTTTTCAGCCCTTCATCAACTTCCTCTCACTCAGGTAAATTACCTGAGATAACCAAATTGGAAAGAGAAAAGGTTTGTTTGTGGTGCCCCATTTCAGAGCTTTCAGTCCATGGTCACCTGGCCCCATTGCCTTAGGACCACGGCCCCACAATACGTCATGGAGGGAAAATGCGGCAGAGAAGGTCTGTTCCTCATGGTGGCCAGGAAGCAAAGCAAGAGACAGGAAGTGGTGAAGCCTGGTAGTTCGTCAAGGGAAATAACTCTGGAGCCTCCCAGTGACCTTATTCCTGCTCACTCAGCCCATTTCCTACCGGCTCCACTCCCTCCCACTAGCACCCCAGGCTGCCAACTGGGGATTGAACTCAGGACCTTTAGTGAATGAATTTTTTTTTTTATATAGCAGAGTACTTGCTTGGACCTCAGCAGCTTTTTATTTGCGGTACCAGGGATCGAACTAAGGACCTTGCACTTACCAGGCAGGTGCTTATTCCACTGAGCTATATCCCCAGCCCCTTGTTGGTCCTTTTCTAGGCAGACATTCTGAATCCCTGGTACCAGCTCCTTTCCTAGCAAATGGAAGACAAAAGCAGATATTTAGTGGAAATAATCTTGGCTAAAATAATTGCTTATGCAATCAATACCCGGGGAGGGTTCTTAACTGGGCCACAAGACGAAAAAGGATGTTTAAAAGTAATTTACTTTACTATGGATAGATCACTAGTGGTATTACCATACAGTTAAATCAGATATGATAACTAATTACAAGCATGTGAAGATGCTTCCCCTTGGTCCGCATTCCTCCTGTACGTGTGAGTGTGGCTGCATGACTTTGGATTCTTTAGTAAAGACCCCGGGTGACCCCAACGTGGTGGAAGATTCCGCACTCTCCGGAAGACTTTGGGAAGATGGTCAAGGGTTTGCAAAGCTGCTGCACAGTCACTATAAGCCCAAGTTCCTTCCAATTGTACTGTCTTGTCATCCTCACCTGTGACTTTTACCTCATGCCTGGCTGTTTCAGTAGCATATCACAGACTTGGTGGCTTAAACCACAGAAATTTTTTCACAGTTCTGGAGGCTGAATGTCTAAGGCCAAGGGTTTTTGAAGAGGCCTCTCTTCCTAGCTTGCAGAGAGCTACCTTCTCACTGACCTTTCCTTTTCATGCACGCTCCTGGCACCTACCTGCTCCTCCTCTGCGGAAAGAGCCCAGCCCTACCGAGTGAGGGCCCCACCCTGTGACCTCAGTTAACATCACCCACCTATCACACTGCATCTTCAAATACAGTCATATAGGGAGCTGGTGCTTCAGCAGAGGAGCTGAAATACAGGGACACAATTCACTCACTGTGTGACCTACAAGAGCTGCCCTAGCCGCCGCCATCATACCCACATTCCAACCACCGGGCAGGGAAGACAAGACTAGAGAACACAGCTCTTCCCCTGAAGGACCCACTAAAAATTCGTACCCATCACTTCCACTCAAATTCTATTGGCCAGAGCCTAATCATACGGCCACAGGCAACTGCAAAACAGCCTGGGAAATGAGAGTCCCTGGCTGAACTCCCACGAACCTGGCTTAAATATCTATTCAGAAGAACTTAGGAGACAACTAGAAGTCTCTGTCCTGGATGGAAATGTTCTCTTTTCTGACATAAGCCTGCCCTGCCTGTATCTTTATCAGTATTATTTTGTGTGATCTTTCTCTCCTGTACCTGCTTCTCTCCAGTGCCTCTTTGCTTCCTCACCCCAGGGCTGGTTGCACTCCCTGCTCCCAGGAACGAATCTGGTGCAGTCTTACGCTGACTGCTCCTTCATGGCATCCATAGGAGACCTGGATGCAGTGTTATACCGAAGCCTCCCTCTCCTCTCTTCAGCATGAGGAGATAAACCCACGAAGGGGTGATGCAACTGGTATGAGAGGGTAATGAGAGAAGAACGCAGGGTCACAGAAAAGATGTCTGTATGGAGACATTAGGACATTTTGTCTGCTGGTAGGAGCGATAACCTCTGCCCTAGTTTTTAAAATGCTCAACGACAGTAGACCTTTTGTGGAGGAGAGGATGCGTGGAGCTTGTTGGCTTCCGACATTATTTCTCTCTGCGCATAACTGGCTCTGGACTCGTGCTTCATGTCCCTCGAAAGTGGAATGTCTCCCTGCACTAGCACTGCCTACAAAATTGTGCAATTTCCTGCCCTTCCTATGATAATCTAGCCAATTTGTGCTTTGGGGTACTTTCCCTGTTGCTTCAAGGTTTCCCAAAAGCCTTGTCTTAGTCTCTTCCCCATCCCCTGTTCTGTGGGAATGCACTGTTTCAGTGCTCCAGGAATAGCAAAACAGGGAGACAGATCTTCAGCAAATGGGAAGAAAACTTTAGAGATGGAGGGTGGGGAGGGAAGGGAGAGAGAGGGGAACAGGAAGCATGAAGACATGCTAATTGCACGTACCTGGCCTCTAAGACGAATGTAAACATTACGTACTGCAAACGTGTACAGTACTAATTAAAAATGGTCATTAAAAAGTGCATCTTGTCACACTGGCCTCATTCCAATCAATATTTATTGACTGCCATTCTAGATCCTGTCTGATGTGAACATCTACAAAGTCTGGCGTAGACCTCAGAGATAACCACTCATTTTCCAAATAAGCAACCTGAGGGCCAAAGAGCGAACAGCTTGCTTTAAGGTCCTGAGGCTGCTCAAGGAACAGCCTGCCGAGCTTTCCCACTTCCTGGCCTCATTAGGGTTTATGCCTTGATTGGAAAAATAAAAGAAAGAGTGTTGAATAACTGAGTGCCTTCTCTGAACCGGCACTGTATTTTCAGTATGGTGTGTGATCCGCATTATCCCCCTAAGAACTTAATAATAAGATTACTCTGTGAGAATTCAAATAGGGAAAATCCCCACAAAATTTCTCCAAGCAGATACAGGCGAAGTCTGTAAGGAGGTATGCACAATAATAGTTGCAATATAATTATTTATAATGGCAAAGGCTAGGAACAACATAAATGCCCAACAAAGAAGAGTTAATTACATTGTAGTTATTTATAGAATGGATTTTTTTCAGTCCTAGGAATAGAACCCAGGACTTTGAACATGCTAGGCAAGCTGCACTCCCAGCTTAATGGAAACTTACATAACAGTAAAAATCAATAAACTGGAAATATATACATCAGTATGGATGAATTTTACACACCTAACATTAGAAGAGGAATTAAAGTGTAAATTGATGGATCTGGTATGATTCCATTTTGCCAAAGTTTCAAACACACAAAATAATACTGTGTATTATTTATAGTTGCACACATATGTAGTAACTTATACCCGGGTACAGAAGTAATGAATACAAATTCAGTTTCCTAGCAGTAATAACTAACATATAATGCTTAATATGTGCCAGCACTAAAACAGCCCTATGAAGTAGACACTGGTAGCCCCTTTTCTCAGAGGAGGAACTGGACAAAGATTGTAAGTAACCTCCACTTCTCAGGGATTTAGTGAGAGCTCCTTCGTAAGACACCAGAATGCCGTGGGGAGCAGGGTAGACAGGGTGCATATTCAAAGCCTCTGTGTAATCCAAATTTTTTAAACTTTTGTGACTATGACACCTTGTTTTATCATAACATTCGTTAACTTCCAATAGCACCAGGGCCCTACCTACAATGATTTCAATAGAAGCACTGCTGCCCCCTAATGAGAAATGTTCCCTGGTTCCCATCTGAGCTCTGCTGAGCACTACACTGACAGGCAGGAGGGACTTGGGAAGAGAGATGGGTTCTGCTCATCCGGATGCTGTAGGAAAGGCTGCCGTGATCTGTACGCTCCACTTCTAGGAAGTGAAGCAGCACTCGCTTCATGGGGCCACCATGGTGAGATAACATTAACCTCTAAGATCACCCCGCAAACTCCTGGCTCTGCTCAAGGCTCACCCAGAAATGTTCTTGCCTATAGCTGACCTTCCATGCAGATTTTCCAATCAGCAGGAGAAGCTATGGTTCTTACTGTTTGTGAAAGTGCATTCTAGTTTATATTTCAGTCTCCAGAGAGTCACTCTACACCTACTCTAAGGCATTTTATCAATGAACTAAGAAACTAAATTCTGCACATACAAACCTAAGGACCAGATCCTGGAAATCAGGGTATTAATACTTTGAAAGATCTGGGGGGAGCAGCTGTCAAAGGAATCTGTCTCACTCTTGGTCTTCTTTAAACTGCTACCTGTATCTCATTTTATCTTCCCAACAACACTGTGAGAAAGACGTTACTATTCTCATGTTAAAGGTGAAAATATCAGGCAGTAAGCAACTTTCTGGGGTGGGAGACTGGCTGATCACCAGGAAGTGTTGATGGAAACCGAATTCTGTTGACGTCCCCTCCTCTCCTCAGAATGGTGAGTCTCAGACCTCCTTCGCGTGGGTCCCTAGTGGAGAGTGGGTGTAAGTGTTGCTATGGTTTGTATCTTTAATGTCTCCAAAGGCCCAAGCACTGAAAGCCTGGTCTCAGCCGATGGCGGCCCTGAGAGGAGGTGGGGGCTAGTGGGAGGAGATTAGGTCACCGTGCATATGCCCTTGAAGGAGATATTGGACTCTGTCCTCTCCTTCCTCTCTCTCTTTGCTTCTCAGCTGCCAGGAGCTCTGCTCCCCACATGATGTCTTGCTACAGGCCACAAAACAATGGAACCAAGCAACCATGGACTGAAACACCTGAAACTGTGAGCCAACCCTTTCCTTCTTTAAATTGTTATCTCAGGTATTTTGTCACAGAGACAGAAAGCTGACTAACATGGGTACTGAGATGGGCAGGGCTTTGGCCCTCAATGCACTTGATGGCGAGTGCTGGCCCTCGCTCCTGAAACATAAGAGCCTCCTCTCTGCTTAGGAAGGAGAGGAGTCCTCTCAGGATAAGGTGAGAGAGTGCCTCAACCTCTGTTCTCCCACAGAGGAGTGGGCAGGGGCAGTGAAGACTCTAGAAGAAAAAGGCAGACAAGGAAGGTGTTTGGGGTGAGATGCCCACCTGAGACAGCTGTGTTTGCTCTCAGACGGGATTCTGCAGGAAAGGCAGTGTTCCGCACTGTCTTCTAGACCCACATGACCCGTGATTAACCACTCTTGCTTTCTGGTAGTGAGTTTTGACTTAACGTCCTTCCAGATGTTGGTAGCCTAAGAATGGAATTGTGTTTGTGTTTACATGCAGAGAACATCTGAGATAACAGTCACAAAAACATTACTAATTGCAAACTTTAGGTGAAGGCTTTGGTGATTTTTGCTCTGTTCAACATTTCTGTTTTATTCTTTAATAATGAGCTATAATTATTTTTTCACCAGAAAAATGTTGGGTTTTTAAAATTTTTAATTTAGAAACAAAAAACCCATAGATTTATCCACTTGTTTAAAATGTGATTGCCTCCTTAAGAGTGCTTAGAAGTTTCTAAATGATTCTGTATACAAAATAAATAGCATTCTCTGATTACACAAACAATATAAGAAGAGATGGAACAAAATGATATAAGCCCAGTTTGGATTGTGAGGGTATGTTACAGATAATACCCTTTCTGGTTGTAAGAAAAGGTTATCTGATTCCTCCTATCTCCATACAGAATGATCGTTAACCTTTCTAGCTATTTGCTCACTGCCCCTTTGGGCATGATAGCTGATTGTGACTCCCCAGAAACTAGCATAAGAAGCTCATAAAACAAACATGGTGATTTACTGCAGCTTGTTTAGGTACCATCCAAAAAGAGAAATAGAGGCAGAGGGTATAGTTCAGTGGTAGAGCCTGTGCTTAGAATTCACAAGGACCTGGGTTCAGTTCCTGGTGAATGGAGAGAGAAGGGTCGGGGAAGGAAGAGAAAAGAAAAGAAAAAATTGGCAAAAAGAGAAAAGATGACCAGCTTCTCCATGGTGGGGACCAGGAAATGGAGAAGAATGAAAAGGTGCTTGCATAATTTAGGTTGAGGCCAATTTAATCTTGGTCTGAGAGTACCAGGGCACATTGGAAATTCTGTTCTTTGGAAGTATCTTACCAATCAATGCATGGCCATCAAGCAGAATTTGATTATGTGATTGTCTTCATACTTGCAAAGACTCAGTTGCCCAATCTATAGCTACAGAGAATTTATATTTTACTCCGTTCCAAAAGGAAGATAGCAACCAATGACCAATGCAATTCCTTTCTCTCCTGACTTTGAAGAATGTGTTATTTTAAAAAAATACTCATTGCCTCTATAAGGTCATCTGCATGGGCCTACTTATCCCAGGGAATGGGAGTAGGAGCACTGAAAAGGAGGCCCACGTGGATGGAGGTAGGGGCGTCACTCTCCTCATCAGAGTTCTACGCAGGCTGGTCTGACCACTCTGTCCAAAATGGAGCACTAAACCTTAAACCAAAATGGCTGCTCTGTCCAAAATGGCCTCCAGTAGTCCAGTGTGGCTATATCAATTATATCAGGTCAGATTAGGTATGGAAGTCAGAATACACAAACACAAACAGGAAGTTCCAAGCATAACACCACCTCCTACCTCGTATCCTTCTGAGATGTTCTAGAGTAGTAACAAAACATATTGATCACTTCTGCAACATGGTGATTTTTCTTTTAAAATAGTGTGCACTTTTGTTGTGTGCATGAAAAAAATGTTTGGAAGGATAACTTTGAAATAAACGAACAAGCAAATAAACATACTGTTCCAAAATTCTGGCCAATCTCACTTTTTCCTCTAAGAACAAAGATTGTAAAGCATTAACAAATGTTTGGGAAGATTCTTGTCTGCTGTCACCTGCCGTTTGTTTGGTCCTGTCTGAGCAGCTGGCGTGGAATTGTTTACCCATAGTGTTCACATGTCCCTGGTTGGCGTGTGTCCTGCTCTACGATTCCAAAGTTAGCACAAGGCTGACCTTGAACTTTCCCCTCAACTCTCACGCTGCAGGGACAGAGATCTGAGTTCAGTGGTCTGCCTGTACTTCATTGCACTCAAGTACTAATGTGTGGTCCTATTTAGACAAAGTTCCCCAAGGCACTGCATTTGCTCTTTGTAGCTATGGTCAGGTACAGACTGACCTTTTCTAAACTGGGAACCAAGTACTATAAGTAGAGGCAGGCATGTTCAGTTACCATCACTGTACTTGTCACTTGATCAAGTAGCTTCCTCATCTGCTGTGGGAAGGAAGCACAATAACTCACACAAAGCCCTGTGGTGATGTCTCACACAGCAAACGTTGGGCATCATTATTGTTTGTACGTCTAAGGCCATGGGAGCCTCCACGGGCCGGGGGGCCGTCCAAAGTCTGGGTAAAATAACGGACGAGTTAGATTTCATGCCTTGTTGTTAAACTTCCGGAAGAGCCTAACTACCACTGTTGTCTCTAATACTTCAGACTTAATGCTGATTACTGTTGTGCTGTTGTTTGTGTAACAAAAGCTTTTACATGGCAGCCTTGTCTATTACATTTACTTCCACAGAGGCTCTCAGATACCGAAAAAGTCTTTGGATGCTGCGAGAGGAGCTGACCTCCTACCAGCTTTCGTCTCCTTACCGCACACTCCCCAATTTTCAGAGTTCCCTGGTCCGGCTTATTACAGCCTAAAAATCAATACTAGGAGACAGAGATACAGCTCAGTGGTGCAGCACCTGCCTGGCAAGTGTGAGATCATGAGTTTGATTCCCAGCATCAAAAAAAAGTTTTTTTTAAATAAAAACACTAGTCTCACATAGTCCTTTACCACTCCTCAGCTGTCTCCCAATCCCCTGCCTTCAAACTGAGGCAAATTCTGGAAGAAGGCAAAAATGAACTGTTAGGATTTTTCTTTTAAACTACATGCATTGTTAGTGGGAAGTTGGTCCAACCATTTTGAAGTACAATTTGACATATAATGTCTTTAAAGGCATATCCAAGCCCTTTGACTCAGAAATTTCACTTTTACTAATGTAAAAATAAAGTTCATAAAGCTTTACTTGCATTAACAATGTATTGGAAGTAATTTAAATGTCCACTAATAGCAAATATAATAAATAATTATGGCATTTTTATACTATAAACTTTCCACACTGGAACATTTTTTAAAAGATGAGGGAGAGCTATACATGAGACATGAAGGGATGTCCATAGAATATAGGTGAGTTTAAAAACAAAATAGTATAGCCACTGGTTATCAATACAATACCGGTTCTCAATTTCTGAGTAACACTCCCCTTTCACACCTTAGAGCAACCATCATTTGTCTGTTCATGATTCTTTGTGGAAGCTGAGTTGGGCCCAGACAAGACAACTCTCTCTGCTGCATGTGCTGGTGGCTGGGTACAATTACCTCAGTTGCCAAGAAGGGATGGGGAGACAGCTCTCTCTACCTGGTCTCTCTCTATCTGGTTTCTCATCTTCAAGGGCGTGAATCCAGCCTTTTTCAGGTGCCAGCTACCGTCTAAATGGGTGAGAATAGAAAAGGTAAATCCTGTTGAGGCCTTGGCTTGAGATTCCCACAGTACCGTTTTAATCCGTTTCTGTTCATCAGAACAGGTAATAAGCTCTGCCCAGATTCAAGGAGTGGAGAAACACACTTCTCCGCTCCCTGGGAGTTGTGTGCCTGCTACCCTTCAGCATGGCCTGCGGGTCATGCTCATTTTCTGGTCCTTGTGCCCTCCCGCAGATTCCTCCCACACTGAAGCCGGGCCAGCCTGCTTGGCGGTAGAAAGTGGTGGAAGTCATGATTACAATTTCCAAGGCAAGGTCGTAAGAGCTTTGCACCTCCCAGCTTACTCTCTTGTATCACTCTATGCAGAAGCCAGGTACCATCCTGAGAGGATATTCAGGCCTTGTGGAAAGGCCCGGTGAGGAGGGACGGAGGCCTCTGCCAGCACTGAGGGGCAGCTGTGCAGTGAGTCATCGGGGCAGCAGAGCATCCTGCTCCTGCTGCTGACACCTGGCCAGGCCCTGAGAGAGCCCCTCAGCCAGACACTGTCACTCTCCGAAGCCTGATTCATGGAATACTGTGAGATGGCAAATGATTCCTGTGAAGCCACTAATTTTTAGTGATTGATTATACAACATTAGATAATGAATAATAATTGTGACATAGATAAGCACAAAGATAGAGATGACAGATGCAGATACAGATAATCCCCAGAGACAGGGAATAAGCATACAGTGTGTGCATGTTCTCGAGTGTGTGCACGTATGTGTGTGTACATGTATTTACTGGGTACTCAGGACCAAGTGGACTTATACTATATTCTTGAGATCTTTTTAAAAATACTTGCTTCAGATTTTTCATGGAGAGTGTTAGACTCTGCAATTTTTTAAACAAAAACTTCTCTTGATATTTCAAAGTATTTGCATGCACTTGTGGACTTGAACAAGTGACGACGGGGAGGGCTACAACACACCTAAGAATAGTGAAGGGCACCTGGCATCCCTGTCCTGCCCACGACTGCATGACAGGCCCAGGAGCAGCCGAGGCTCAGTCTACCAAGACATTGGACGCTCTTTCTCTGCAAAGTAGAACCCTGAGACCAAATTCATAACACAACCACAGTGAAGTGTAGGCATCCGCTTTGCTTTTAAATGAGACTTTCCAGAAAGACAACATCCAACCTAGTCTCTGAAACGCAATTAGCATATACAGCTGGATCTGTTTTAGCACACAAAGAATCTGTTTGAAAAAACAAACACAAAATGGGGCCCAGCTGTCTGAACCAGTTTTGAGGACTCCTTATTGAAAACAAAAAGCTGCTATGTGTGTTCTGATCACCATTTCATTGAAATGTGGTTTCAAAAATCAACATGACCCAATCAATTAATCAGTGGAATAGGCCAGGCCTTTTCAAAATAAAGAGTTTAAAGGCATTTCTTCCCTGAAAATAGCGATGGTTGCCATTATGGCGTCCTGGGGTTTTTTCCAGTGTCTGAGATAACTCCATGAACTTTCTCCTGAAGTGGAGGAAGTCTGCATTGCTTCTCACATTGTTCTTTTCATCTGAGATGTTTATTACTCCTGTTTTTATTGGTTTACTAAGTGTTGACAGTGGCCTCAGGGCTGGAAACCAGTCCTCTGGGAGGCTACAGCCTTTGTCTAGTAGACAACAGCTTGGTTCTCTCCTCTGTGACTGCCCTGGGAGGCATAATATTTAGCCCTGTGGTGCTGCACAGAGTACTGGAAGAGGTAGCTTCACCTCAGAAGCAAATGTCTTTAACTCTTTTTTAAAGGCATAAAATACAAAAACGTGATACATAGATGACACCTTCCCAACCCCTATAGATCCAGCACAGTTTGCTCAAAATTTCTGAATTTGTAATTGAATAGGAAATTGTAAGTCTGTTTTTCTAGTCTGGTTGCAAATAAAGTCAGGTTTTCTCAATGCAACAACTTCATTTATTTATCCCACTGCTTTTTGTCCAATCCCTGGCCGAAACTCTCATTTCGGGATCAGGTGGAGCATCTTAGGCATAGAAATATGAAAAAGACCATCTCTCCAGAAAATCATGGGCTGAGTGTTCCTGAGAATTGTTCAGGAATGCACCACCACCTCCAGCTGTTTGGGACAGGGAGAGGGAAGGTTTGAGAGCCGGATGTCTGCTTTGTAGGTCCAGCTACAAAACTCACTGTGATTCTGAGCTGCTACCTCCCTCCTTCTAGGCCTGGCTGCCTTCCACGATAGGATGGAATAAACTATTTAGAATGATGACAGAAATAAAAGATCAGAAATCCTAGCTAGAGAGATAAGATACATTGGTGTGGATTTGACTGGCTTCAATCAATAAAATTGTTCCATATAAAATTCCTGACAGGATTAGCCTAAATTTCCTTGAAAAGTCTAGACTATAGGAAGGTTTTGTTTTAATATTACTTTTGCAGACAAGAAAAATATTTAGTTTATAAACTTTTTAATTCCAGTGTGAGGTTTATTTTCACAAACATGTTTACATGTGTAGAGCAAAATTATTTATGAAAAAAGCACAATTTAAAGTACAGTGATGACTGCAAGTTGAAAGGAGGGTAGTGGGTCTTGTTCTGGTGGAGGACAGAAAGAGCCAATCAGGCCTGGCATGGTGCACACTCTATAATCCCAGCACTCTGGGAGGCTGAAGCAGGAGAATCACAAGATTGAGTCTAGGCCTGGGCAATTTAGAGGGTTAGTAAGACCCTGTCTCAAAATCAAAAATTTAAAAAGGGCTGGGAATATAGCTCAGTGGGATGGACCTAGGTTCAATCCCCAATACTCTAAAAAAGAAAAAAGCCATTCAAGGATCTTAAATATTAAGTTACTTTTCTGAGGAAGTAGACTGCAAGTGACTCAGAGCTTATTGTGTCCTCCCTGACCTATGGGGCCCGTGAAAGTGTGACCAATTCACAACTAAGCTGCAACGGGAGAGAAATGGAAGCAAGAGTGAAGAAACCTGTCTCAGCTCACTGGCACCCCCATGAGTGCCTGGCCTGCTCAACGAGGAGGTTAGAGGCTGAACAGACACCTCCTTCATGCCCACCACATCCTGAGATACAAGATCTGAGAGGGAGAGGGGAGGAAGCCCGAGCTTCTTCAGTGTGGCACCTACTAGTCCCCAGCAAGGGGACTCTGAGAAGGACATGCTCCCCCATCTCACTCACCAGGCTGGTCAGTGACTCCCAACCTCACAGTCAGGTTGGTCCAAAACCCCTGGTCTCACCATTAGGTTGGTAATTATGCCTCCTGGGAGTCTAGGGAAAGGCAGAAGAGCGGTTCCATATTGCACTTTCCTCATGGACAGGAAGTCCCTTCCTAACAAGGACAGGAAAATAAGGGTTTCCTGGCTCTGCCTCAATGCAAGTAAATACAATCCTGTGTAAGTAAATTATCTTGTAGGGATTTCCCATGTTGTCCAACACATGCTAACCAGGACCCAAAATTTACATGGCAGCCAGGGAGGGTGTGGCGAGAGATGAGTCACCATACTTTTACAGATTCCTGTAAAACATAAGATGGGAAAATTCTGCACTTAGTTTTTTTGTTCTTAGTGATGGGGGAGGTAATGTAGGTTGTTTGAATTTCAAACACATTTTTCTCATAAACTGAAAGCTAAGTGGTGTTTGGTTTCCCAGAGCTGGCCATCAAAAGTCTTTCTGCCAATATAATTTTCACTCTACCCTATTGTTTTCATAGAGAATTAATTGCAACAAAAGGCTAACAAGGAAAACCAGCAATGAATTAGAATGGCATCTAATCCCTGCAGCTACCCTCTCTCTTCCCTGGGCTTCGGAACAGCTCTCCAGAAACAACACATGGTGGGGCCTCTGATGGGAGATTGTCAAGAGAATCTGCATCTACATCTGAGTAAGAATGTGGAAGTCTCTCAACGACTATTTAAGAAACTCAAGTTCCTTAAGTGATCCGAATTAAAAGGAAAAAAACACAGATTTTCTTATTCCTATATTAAAAATTAGGACCTCTTATGTACCAGGTCCTGGACAGATAGTTGTGAACAAAACAAGCCCTCTTCCTGCCTTCATGGAAGAAAACTCAGCTGTGGACTGAGGAGTGGGTATGGGTTGGTAAATTATAAGTTAAATATTAAGCAAGAGGCAAATAAATAACATGCACACAAATCGGATTACGTGCTGCAGAGGAAGATAAGAGTGGGGAAGGAGCCAGCGGGTCTCTGCAGACACAAAAGATGAGGAAGAGTTAGGCAGGAAGAAAGGGATGTGCGAGCGAGATGGAGGCCCGGACAGACCAAGAAAGCAAGGCCTAGGAGGTGGGGAAAGCAGGGGCGTCCAAGGAACCATTTGCATGCTGTCAGGGCAGAGCGCACAGGGGAGGAGCCGGACTAACGCTGGAGGAGAGAGCAGGGCCGCAGCGTGCCAAGCCTTGTGGGCCAAGGCAGGAATCTTGTAATTTATCCTGAGCGCAGGGAAAGCTGCAGGCTGCTAGGCCACAGGAAGAAAAGATGGAGAGCTGGCTTTTGGGGTGTCAATTCCACACGGCTGTGAGACACTAAGAACACAGTGCGGACTCAGAAAAGAGCTCCGATCTGAGCCAGACTTGAACACGGGGCCTGCTGGGGCAGAGCTGATGTCTGCAGCTGTAGGTGGTTTCTGGGTTCGCACCGATGTGTAGGGGTGGGAGGGGTAAACGAAGCCGCATGACTGTAGCAGAGAAAGGAAAGCAATTAGCCCACAGTGGCTCAAAGAAAATATTTCCTACCTCATAAAAGGAAACCAATTTGCATCCTGAGCATCTCAAGAGTGAGAATGGGTCTGAGACAAACCTAGCTCAGGCTTTAATTTCTTTTATCACAGAAGATGAACATGGCTCCTCTGTGTTTTTACATTTCCTCATTTCTGGTGCATTTGAGGGGAGAAATACGGGAAAATGACGTTTTCTCCGCATTTTATTGGCCGCTTATTTTCTGAAACCTGGTAAGAAGATCATTTTTCCTTCTTGATAAAGCTATTTTCTGTCCATGGATGATTAGAATTTTAGCCACATCTGGCCAATTCTACTTAGTTAGAGTCTGTCACTCACTGGAAAGTCCCACTCCACATGGAAGTGACACGCTAAAGCCACAAAGTTTGAGGAGACTCAGACCCCCACGGGGTGGGCTGCCAAGAGTGAGTAATTCTGGCTTTGGAAAGCGCACATTTGTAAGGCAAAAGTAACATGTCCAGTTCTTCATTTGTGACTTTGCACTGCTTCTACTTCGCAGCAGTCTTGGTTACAGGGCCACGCGAAACACAAAAACAAAGACACTCACCTGTTTGGAAATGTGTATTTTTGTTGTCAATTTCAGAACAGACTCAATGAAAAACAATCTGTACTGATCAGGCTGTTCACAGGAGAGGAAAGAGAAATGAAACCCAGCCTGCCTGCCTTTCCGAATGGAAAGCCCCAAAGCTTCCGACAGTCCCCAGTCTGCTGGGGTTGGTCCCTAGCGGTGAGAAGCTGGGGAACAGATGAGACCCTGGAAAGCCTCCATACAGTCGGCTTCTTTCCAACATTCTGGTTTTCCATTTCATCCGATAAGGGTGAAAAGGCTCACTTGACAGTTATAAATTGCCTGTTTTCATCAGAGGACACCAAGAGCAGAGTCTGTGAGCAGACCTGGGGCTGCACTTAGCTGGGGAAGGAAAGGGCAATGGTGTCTACACTAAACGCCCAGCCTCTTGGCAGCCCTCCTTTTTGTTGCCCTCACTCGTAACTAAGTCTTGAGTCTCCAGTGGGAAAAAAAAGCTGAGCAACCTCAATTTAAAAGCTATGCAGCCTTAGGGGAAAGAGCCCCAAAGTGCCACCAAACCAAACCCAAAGGTGAGCAACTGTCTTGATGCCACAGCCGGCACATTTACACAAACAGGTAACTTGTCTCCTGCTCAGAGAGCATCACTTTGTCTCCCAGTGAACTGTTTTGCTTTTCTTCGACCCTCAGCCAGCTGCCCTCGGAAGTGACTACAGTGCAGCAGAGTTAATTACTCACAACTGGAAGTAACAAAGAGGACAATAAAACCACAAAGAGTCAAAGCTCAGCCTCACCACTGAACACATGCGCTTACATTCTCCCCGAACAGAGGTGTCCAGTTTGGGAACTGGGTCCCATTCCTTCCGTGGATTATTAATTAAAAGAAACTAGTAACAAATGGGTTCAGGTTCCTAAACTCAAGAGGACAGAGCAGGCAGGCCATGGCGCAACGCAGAGGCCAAGGCATTTGTGCCTGACTCTTTGCGCCAGAGAATCACAGTGGGGGTGAAGACTTCCATGTGTGCTTAGTGAGGACTGGGGGTTTGTTTGTGACCTACTACCGCGTGGCCGCTGAGACAGGGCTACCTCACATCTCTGAGATGAGGCCGGGCTACCTCACATCTCTGAGATGAGGCCGTGTCACTGATTAATGATCCACGTTTCTGTGGAGAACTGTTTCCCCCTAGAGATTCTAGTTTATCTGAGAAGAAGCTTTGGTGGTAACTGAAACTGTCAGCCCACAGTAATGCTTAAGCCAATCAGAGGAAGAGCAGGGTTCAGAACAGCACACTTCCAGAAACGCCACATTTATGTTTTTGACCAGCTGAGTCACTTTGCAAGAGTGAGGGAACCTCTGTAATCCTCTTTTTCTGCACTTACATGACAGGAGTGGTCAAAGATTGCAGGAAATTAAATAAGATTGCACAAGTCAGGTAATAAGCTCAGGGCCAGGCGGAGATGCTGCTGCTACTGCTGAAGATGGTGATGGCGCTGAGCAGAAAAAATGCTTATTTAGACAATAATTCTATTGTCTGTTTAGAATTGAAAGTCTTAATCAGCCATAAACTTTTTCATTCTTTTTTATTTTATGAAAATATACAATAAAATGTCATAATCATATAAGAGAATAACAATAGTTATACTGTGTGCCATTATCTTCAAGGTAGTTGCTCAGGGCACAAGACAAAAACTGCAAAGATTCTTAGCAAAAAGAAACAGACAGATCATAACACAAATCTCTCTTTTCAATGAACTAAGATAAACCAGTATTATGAATGAAAGCAATTAGCACATATATTGAAATATTTTTAAAACAGTGCAATTCGTACTTTGGGGAAGTATTTGAACTTCTCCCTATTTCCTATTTACCTCTCTTCTGTTTTGTTCTTTACTTGTGTTTCTCATGTAAGAGAAACCATGTGATATTTGAGCTGTGTGCCTGACTCATTTCACTCAACATTATGGTCTCAAGTTGTATTCATTTATCTATCAATGCCTCAAGTTTACCTTTCTTTATGGCAGTATAGTACTCCACTGTGTGTAAATACATTTTCCTTATCCATTCATCTGTCAGTGGACACACATGGACATCAGTGGACACACATGCTGTTTCTGGGATCTAGCTTTTATAAATTGTGCTGCTAAAAGCATAGGTATGCATGTGTCCCTGCAATGTGATATCTTTAACTCTTTTGGGAGGATATCTAGGACAAAAGCTGGGCAAATGGAATTTCTATTTTAGTTTTTTGAGGAATCTCCACACTGATTTCTATAGTGGCTGTATTCATTTACCACCCCCCCAATGTAGTAGGCTTCCTTTTTCCCCACAGCCTTGCTGGTATTTGTTATTTTCAGATTTTTTGACGATTAGCCATTCTTTAGGGGGTGAAATGGCATCTCAGTGTAGTTTCATTTGCATTTCTCTGATGGCCGGGGATGATGAACATTTTTTCACTGTTCACTCTGTGGAGTGTTGACAGACATCTGCCAGTGATCAGTGACGAGCAACACTGCCTGTGGAAAATCTCCAAAGGTACTGGCAAGGGGTTAGAAAACCTTGTAATGGCTAGATCTCTTTAAAACAGATTTCAGTGTATGCTTTTTTGTGTATTCAAAAATAAAATGTGCCTTGGTTCCTGAGCCCTGCAGGGCAGTAGCTCCTGCCTATTTAGGAACTGGTCCCGGTGTGATATCGTCCCAGGCCTAAGGACGGCCCCATGGTACTGTTCATTTCCTTGTTGATGTCTCTTCCCTGGCTCTCAGCTCATTTTCCCATTGCTGCAGGAAAACAACAAGCAGGGGTGTGGTGGGCCCGGCTCCACAGCCCTGAAGGTGGACAAAAGCACCCTGGCTTTTGGTGAGAGCAGGAAGAAGTTTAAGGGAGCCTCAGCCCATCCAAACCAGAGCAGATCTGTCACTAATGGCGAGTGCTGCTCAGCAGAGGCTTCTCTCACCAGAGCGCTCTGCCAGCTATGCTCAGGACTAGGGGCTGCTCCGCCCAAAGGAGGTCAGGGGTCACCTTAAGTCAGAGGATGCTCTGATTCACCCCTCTGTGTGCATGGTGTCCATGCACATCTGAAAGGCAGAACTCAGGAGAGAAGAGGAATTTGTTCCTGTCCTGAAGCCTCATGCACCTGGAAATCCGCCCACAGTGCAGCAAAGGTGAGACAGCCTGCTGTCTCCACCAGGTGGAATCTTATCAACTTCAGAGAATGTTGCCTCTGCCCAGCAGCCCTCCTTCCTTCCCTGTGTGCATATACCCCAAGCACGCAGGCCCCATGCTGATGCAGAGCACCTAGACCCAGGAATCTTTAGGTAGATCTGCTTCGAAACACTGGAAAGCCCTTGGGATGTCTGCTGTCTTTATGTCAGATATTTTTCTTTCCAATCTTCATGTAAACTTCCTTGTGTACTTTCAAAATTGGAAACTACTTCCCAAACAGTTCTGTAAAAATGAAAGCAATCTACTATCAGTGAATGGATTTACGTAGCATTATTCTTCATAGATTTTCACACCACATTCACAAATAAAGGTGTTAACCTTGAAATTCTAACGCACAGAGAAGGGAAACTGACATGCCCAAGGGTAAGAAGGTCTATGATTGGTAGATGGTGCATCCTGTCTTCATTCCTGCCCCCTTCTAGTAGAAACCCTATCATCTAAACCAAGTCCCAGGCCACATACTTGGACACATGGTGTGTCAGAGGAATTGCAAACAGAAACTCTACTAGCAAATCCAGGCACACACAGCCTCTGGATCCAGTATAACCTACCCCTTGGCCCTCCTGCTTATTTGCAATACTGAGATTTGCGTCTAGTTTACAAATGCTGATAAACTGCTCTATGCGTGCAACCCTGGGTCCCTTCCGGGGTGCAGTGCAAGCTTTTTGCATAAAGAGTACCGAGGGGTGCAGAGCTGGGCTGAAGGGAGGTGAGTTTCAGAGGTGGGTTAGAAGGAAGTAGAGTCCTGGACTGAGGCAGGGCATTTCAAAGCAGCAAAGCTTCTGGGGAGGAATTTGTTGAGAGAACATTTGCACCAAGGCTGCAGCGGGCAGCAGATGGGTGGCGCACAGCTGGGGGCAGCACTGCCAGGGCCTGAGTCCAGGGGCTGCCTCCTACGGTGCTGCCCTCAGACCCCGACCTCATGGGGTTTAGGTGAAATAGTGCATGCGAAGCTTATGTAAGCACACAGAAAGTGCACCGTAAAAACCAGCTGCTGTGAAGGCCACATGCCTGAGGAGAGACTCTAGGGACACAGGGAAGAGGAGCCCCCTTAAATTTGATGAAAACATGCGTTCATTGTACACAGCTACCTCCATGCAGTACTCACTGCATGGGATTGACCTGATTAATGGAGGAATATAGCACTGGGTCCAGTGGATCCTACTTTTCTTATGTAAATTTGTACTTGAGCATAATAATAGCATCTCAGTACCTTTCTCTGAGGGATACAGGAAGCAATCTATGTGTTTACCCACTTGGAATGACAAATGGAAATGGCAAGGTGTGTGCAAATGTGCAAAAGTATCAAAATGGGATTTTTCCCCACTTTATGCTCTGGCTAACTGGTTTTGTGTATGTTTATCTGAGCATCACAGAGGATCCAATAGACCTACACCACTCCAGGATTTGTTTTTAAAAAGTTTTCTCTTGATTTTTCTGGTTGAAGTAGCCCAATTCAGTACAATGGCACATGAAAAACTTGATTTGCAAGTTTTGGAGAGGTCAAAAGTGAATCATCAGGTTACTCATGTGTGGAAGATAAAGATCCATTATGGGAAAACACATGCTTACATAACAGAAGACTGGTGTGGGTAGATTATGACGAGAGGATGATGATGGTGACGATGATGACTTTGATGTTGGCCATGTGAGCCTTAGTTCCTGTAACAGTGAAGTGGAGCAAAAATTGACTGATACAGACACAGGGAATGCAGGTCCCCTTGATTCAGATGGTGAACACAACATCAATCAGTACATATTTAACTAGTTGAAATGTTACAAAATGGGAACCAAATGGAATGATCCAATGTTAGAATGAGGTCCAAAAATATATTGAGGGTCTTGGCAGGGGTGAAATGCATTGGATAGAATTCCAGCTATGCCATTCAGTTGGAAATTGTAACAGACTAAATGCTACAAGATGCTGTGAAACACACAAAGGCTGACATGTAAGTAAAACATTCTGTATGCACCAATAGCCATATTAAAAAATGTATTTATTATGACACCTCACTAGCTGGACTGAAAGCATTCATAGGTCTGCTATACTTAGCAGAGCTTTCTCATGGTAATCCCAGGAACATAAAAGATTTATTGAAAACCAGTGGGTCAAAATATGGCATAAAAATTTATGCCCTTGTAGATATGAAGACTCCTTATACATTCAATTTAGACCTTTACCCTGGAACTCAGCCACAAAGCCCTTATTCATATAGTAATAAACCAAATAATGTTGTGAACAGACATATTGCTCCTATCTCCCAAACTAATTGGAATGTGACATTGGACAGTTGGTTCACCAATTTCCAATTGATGTTATATTTGCTAATAGCGCATAAGTTGACCATTGCAGGAACTGTATGCAGGAACAAAGCAGAAATTCCAAACGAAGTGTGGTCATTTCACAACAGAGAATTGTATAGTATAAACTTTGGATTTCAGGAAACTATAACATTGGTCTCATATATGGCAAAGGAACACAATCTGGTGCTGCTGTCAACATTTCAACATGATGGAAATATTGATAGGGAAACCTCAACAAAATGGAAGCCTGAGATGGAAACTTTCTACAATAAAACCAAAGGTGGAGTAGATGTTGTTGATTTTGTTGATCCTCGTAAGAGATACTTGTGTATGGAACATGCAGTTGTCATGTGTGAAGACAGGCTTGGGTGTGACAGTTGAAGCAAAGCTTATGTTTACGGTAGAGTTCTATTAGTATTTTCATTGTAATTAATATAGGAATTTATTTCTGATGTTATCTGTTTTGTAAGCTGACATGAAAATGTTGATGTCTATTCTAAATGCACAATGTATATTAAGAATTTAATACTTTATTTTATTGATATTTTATGTTCTTATTAACTACACACTGTATAATGTAATAAGAGCCTGATAAAACAGCAAGGCCACTGAAATGCCCCATGTGTCCCTACCAAAAGGCCAGAAAAGCAAAACACATGTGCAGTCAGTGTAAGTGATGTGTGTGTATGGACATGCTATTGTCACGTGTGCAGACTGCCTTAGGTGTGATAAATGAAGTAAAGATTTTTTTTTGTAAAGTGCTATTGGTTTTCTCATTGTAATTCATATAAGAATTTATTTATGTTGCTCTTTTTCAAAATGTGTACACCAAAAGCAGTTGATGTTGAAAATGTTGATGCTTTTTTTAATAAACACTCAATAAATATTAAAAATTCAATACTTTATTTTTGTAATATTTTTCCTGTTAGGTACTCATTGTTTAATAAAACTTATAAAATTAAAATTAATAATTCATCAATAGAATAAATGAATGTGGTCTGGCAGACCCATGTTTCTGCGCCTTTATGACAAAGTTATTGTTATACTCTTGTTATATCTTTGACATGGTACACACAAAATTATACAGGATCTAAAACATATGTAAGTACTTGGTGTTATGATTTTTAGTTGGGCAGATCAAACAGGAGATAGGATACTCCTGTAAAAAAATAAAAGGATAATCAATTAATTTTAAAAAATTAAAAGAATAAATTTTGGCATTTCAAAAAAAACTGAAATGATTATCTAGAGAATAATGAGAATGTTTTGAACTTCTGGCTTGCTGTTGTTTTGCACTGATATCTGGGGGTGAGGCATCACAAACCTTTCATTATTTTGGCTTTGAGATCTCCTGGTGTGTCCGCTGGTCTCCCGTGGGCGTGATTGTTAGGGACAGTCCTTGTGTGCGCTCGCTGAGTTCCAAGCTAATAGCAACGGCCGTGACCGTCCTGACAACTCAGCAACAAGTGGCCCACCCTGAAGCTTAGGGGATCGTCTTGAAATTCAACTATTCCTAAAACTGTGCACCACCATCGTGTTTGAGGAGGTGGAGGAGTAGGGAGTGGAGGAGTTCCAGAAACTGTTCTGAAAGTCTATGTGCAGTAGGACTTGGCAGTCTCAGCTGTGGTCTTCTAGACCCTGTTGCTGGAGACATGAGATGGGCCTTTCTCCCTGTAGCCCACATGCCTGAAAGCCATCGAAGCAAACAGGAGAAGATGAGAAATGACAACAGTACAGCAAAATTAAAAACTTGGGCCAAGTCTGGTGGCGTACCTCTGTAACCTCAGCACTCAGGAGGCTGAGGCGGGATTGCCGTGAGTTTGAGACCAGCCTGGGCTACATAGGGAGGTTAAGGCCAGCCTGAACTACATAGCGAGAACTTTTCTCAAAAACTTTGAAACAAAATTGAAAATTTCTTTGTGTTAAAGTATACAATCAACAGAGTTAAAAGAACGTCGTGAGTGGACTGGAAGAAAGTGTTCACAAATCATAGATCTGAAAATGGGCCAAGGACCCTAGCAAATAGTTCTTTGAAATGCACAGATGGCCAGGAAACACACGGAGAGATATTGAATATCACTAGTCACAAGGCCAAGGCAAGTCCACCCCACAGAGAGGCACCACCTCACCTCCTTTAAGATGGCTGATATAAAATAAAATCTAATGGGCATTGTTTAAGGTGGATAACTTAGAACACTTGCGTACTGTTGAGGAAAACATAGACTGCAATAGCTGCTATAGAAAATAATGTGGCGTTTCATCCGAGATTGACACTGAATGGCTGTATAATGTAGCACCCCCCCTTCTGGGTATACACTGACAAGAACTGAAAGCGGGACTGAAACTGACCCTCGTGTATCTGTCTTCGTAGCATCACTGTTCACAAAAGCCAAAAGGTTAAAAGAACCCAAGTGCACACAGGTAGAAGAATGGATAAGCAAAATACCACAGATAAACATGACCTGTAACACTGAGATGTAACTCAGCCTTGGAAGGAAGGAAATTCTGATATATGCCACATGGCTGACACTGAGGACGTGACAGTATGGAGAAAAAAACCAATTACAAGAGGACAGAGAGAACCAGATCCCACGTCCATGCTGTATCGAGAGCGGTCAGACTCACAGAGACGGAAAGCAGCGCTGGTGGTTGCCAGGGCTGGAAGAAGGAAATGGAGAATTATTTTTTAATGAGCACAATGTTTCCATTCTGTAAGACGAAGAGTTCTGCACTGGATCTTAGACAAAGGTAGAGAAGCAGATGAAGAGGTCTAGAAACAGTGGCAGGGGTGTACAACAGGGTGAATGGATGTGAACAGCTGAAGTGTGCGCTTGAAGTGGCTAAAATGGTAAATTTCATGTTATGTATATTTTACCATAATTTACAAAGAGGGACACAGGGAGGCCGGGAGAGAGGGCAAGAGACTCCTAAGATGCCTAAGAACAACTTCACAATGAAGATGCAGAAATGAAAGCAACACCACACAATATATTTAATTATTCAGTAGGGGGCGACACACATGCTCAATACAAAATACCTTAAAAGTCCCATAGCTCTTGACAGGTGGCAGAGTTAGTGTGTGAGAGGTTTTTGAGAAACACACAATCTGGTAATCTAATTCTGCACCAAAATGCGTAGAAATAGACCCAGCTTGTGGCTGAATCTGAACTTAAAATCACAGCCCTTGGTGCCTTGCCTCTGGCTTTGGGACAGGAAGAAGGGAGGGCAGGGCGCCAGGGACTTGAGCCACTTTCCTGGATGCCTGGGAGGCAGATCTGGCTGCAGGGCCTGCCTGTATCTGAGGCTTCCTCCACCTCTAAAACAGAGGTCTACTTCCTCCCCTTGTGGGGAGGGTCTTAGCACTCTGATGCTATATTGGAACAAAACATAGCAACAGGTGAAATAAATTAACAGTGGGTGATGGTGCTTTGTGAAGCACAGACAAGGTGTGTGCTTTATCTATTTGTATAATGCTTCATTCTACAAAAAAAAAAACCCAGCAAAAACTGAAAAGAAAAAGAGAACACAGAGGCGATGCCCTAATGTGGCTCATTTCTAGCATGGGGTTTTAAATTTTTTGTTAGGCACCAAACATACAAAAAAAGTTAGAAGATTTCACATAAAAATCCAAATTCCAAATTCTTTTAAAGCAAGAGAATCTAGACACAGAGTTTCTGTCTTCATTTGCACATTCGGTCACTCAGCAGACCAACATGAATGGGGCGATTGCTCTGCGACAGTCACTGCTCTGAGAGTGGGCAGCATGAGCGGAGCCAGGCGATAACAGCGGACAAATCGGTGAAGTAAGTACAGAAAATCATAAATGCTGTAGATAGGGCTGCGAGACAGACCTGACAATGGGGCAGGGAGGTGGGTTACTGAGCAGAATGCCCAGGCAAGAGCTCTCTGTTTGCTAATGCCTCTACCACTCCCTACACGCTCAAGGTCACTGATCACTTTCTCCTGGGCAATCAAAGGGATCTGAGATTGTGTGCCCTGTAATCAAATGATGGCAAATAGAAATAAGACTTCAAAGCAGGAACAAGACTAACAACAATAAGAATAGCACAAGAGCAGAGAAAATAAGAATGGATTGCGGGTGTCATAAAAGTCTTTTTGATTGGTACACTGAGCATCAGATTTAAGTGAGCTTCCTACCAGCCAGTTTAAAAGAAAGTTATCCCCAGTGACATCATTCTCATTTCCAGAAAAAAGGAAAGAAGGCTACTCCTTTACAGGTATACACCTCTCTGCTGGATTTAGAGTAGAAACTGACCACATCAGGCTTTTTTTTTTCTTTTTGCAGTACTAGGGATCAAACTCAGGACCTTGTGCTTGCCAGGCAAGCACTTATTCCACTGAGCTATATCCCCAGCCCTCACATCAGGCTTTCTAAAGGAGACTGAGTGAAACAGTGACCGGCACGCCTACCGGCATATGCACAGGAGGTTGGTGTGTCCCATTTCAGACATTCCTTCAAAGCCCCTTTATTAGGAGGCGCTAAGGTAAACACTGGAGATGGAAAAGCAGCAGACTTTCTCCCGCGCCCACAGAACGGAGAGGAGGACACTCTTCGTTTGCAGTCAGCCATGTGGATGCTGTGTGAAGCTCCAGGATGAGGCTGTGCAGGCCCCTTGCTCTACTGGCTCCATTCCCTGAACATTTCAGGATGAGGACCAGAATGCCTGTCCCTCACACTAACACTACCCTCTGGCTATACAATCTCCTTTCCTCAACCAGTGAGACAGGGAAGAAGTAAAGGTGCCACAGCAAGCCTCAGTGCCAGCCACACCTACCAATAAGCGCAATTTCTGTGGCCCTTGACTTTTTGATTGAAGTAGGAACCACCCTTCCTATTTGTGGAATTGCCCAGTGGGAAACCCCAGTGGTTGTGCACACCTTATGCCATGAACGACCTCTTGAAGGAAAGAAATTATGGAATTTATTTATTCACCCTCTGCATAAGAAGGGTCTGCCCCACTTTTGGGCCGGTGACCCATAGCCAGGAAGCTCTCTTGCCTTCCAGAATGTTCCTGGGGAGCTCTCCTCAGCCTCCCAAGTGTTCCTGCTCCATAGCAGACCTTTGGGTCGTTAGAAGGCCTTAACACCATCCTTATCCCCAGATGCAAAGTAAATGTCTGCTTCCAAATGTGTCCCTGACTCAGGAGAAGAAATCAGGTGAAACACTAAGCCCAGTTTCCTGCCGTTTATTGACCAAGATGCCGCTTGGCTGAGCCCTTGCACTCGGACTGTCTTTTGGCTCACTGGAAATTTCGATGGTTCATCTTGCTCTTGTAGGCACGAAGAGGGCAACTTTCTGAGGGCTTGGCCTTCGCACTTTTTCTCCCTCTGTCTTGTGAAAACTGAGAAGAGCCTTTTGCCTGTGCTGCTGGTACTCTTCCCCAGACTTCCTCCACCCCATCACCACAACTCTTTGTTACTCAGACTAAATATGCCCTTTGAGCCAAACTCACGGAACTGATTCTCTCAGTTCGTAACAATGACCTTCCTTCCAGAATACCCAGAGCTCTTTTTAGCAGGAGTGCCACAGTCTCCATCTGGCCATCTGGCCACAGGCCCTCCAGGTATTGGAATTAGCCTGTGCCCCTTAAGAGGCTACCAAGTCACCACACGAGGGACCCTACTAGGTCCTGGAAGGAACTGGCCCATGAGCCACAGATTTGCTGTGAGAGCTCCTGCTAAGGCTGTGTTTTTGGACAAACTTCATCCTGTGAATTTTTTATCATGAACTGTAATTTATAGGCATATATCAACACAGATATATAAATTCTTTATATAATACAGCATTTTAACTTCTATCACTTTTCATGTATTTCTTTTATCACTAAAATGAAGTACAAAACAGTGAATTCAACTTACCCAGCAAGTTTTGTTTATTGTGTTTTTTGAGAGTCAAAGTCATAATGAATTTTAAATTACATAAAATGTCTTTGTAAACTAATAAAAATTTGTCAGCAGTGGGTGCTGAGTATCAAGAAAACCCACTAGGCAAGGAGCTTCATGTGCAGCGGGCGATTCATCCCTGGAGTACGGATATTCATCACCTACTGAGCTCTTCACACGTGCCTGGCACCATCAAACTCAACATAGTTTGACTTCTCCTGTTTACTTCTCAGGATTCTGACAAGTCCTGCTGTCATTTTCATTTTTCAGATGAAGAAACAGAGGTTTAAAGACTCACAGCAACCCACCCAGAGACACCATGGAGCAGAACCAGGGTTCAAAACCAAGGCTGCTTCTCTCCAAAGCTCTTAACATGGAGAGAGGGTGGTGGGAGGAAAGGGAAGCAGTAAGATGAGAGGCCTTGGGCAGCTGGTTCATTTCAGGCTTCATGACCAACTTCCAACATCTCTGTGTGGCCCTTGCCTGATGAACAAACAACACTGTTTTGTCAGATTCTATGTCAATCATACTCTGTCAGTTCTAGGTAACCCTGATTAAATCTTAAAGTGTTTCTCAGTTTTGCCATTACTGGCTTTGGAGCTGGTAATTCTTTATTATGAGAGCTGACTTGGACATTGTAAGATGTTCAGTCACACCTCTGGCCTATCCCTAAGAGGTGGCAGCAGCATGTCCCAAGTCATGACAACTACAGCATCTCCGACAGTTGCACATGGTTTCTTGAGGGCAAAGTCACCCCACATGTTGAACCACCACCTTAGACACACAGAGAGACAAGGGAAGACTGTAATTCTATGGGCAAAGGTAGGCACCTCAGAATAGGAGTTTAGTTGGGCAGGACCAGGAGGTCTCTGGGAATTCTTCAAGTGCAGCAGCTCCTCTTGCAGCCCTGGCACTGTTCTGACTTCAAAACAAGCAGAAAAGACCAGGATTATAACCAATCCAAAGCAAGCTACTGTCCCTACCAGCTTGCAGGTGGATAGAGCAAGGGGTCCCTCCAAAAGGCCCAAGGCTCAGTATTAGCCTTCCCAGTTTTACCATTTGGGCAGAAAATCTGTGTATATCCAGGAAATGATTCTCTTTTCCATAACCATCCTTATAGCACTCATATAATCTTCAAGCATGGTTAAAGAGTAACCATGCCAGATACAAGTGTGGGAGTATACAGGCTACGTAAGAAGAGCTTCAAACTGGTGTGGGCCACTAATGACCTATATCAAGGTGGCCAGTGGTGGCCAGGAGAGTCCTTTATCCCAGGCCCTACAACAGACCTTGTATTTACAATCTTGACATCCTCTCTCTCTCCCCCTCTTTCTCTCTCTTTCTTTCTCTCTCTCTCTCTCTCATTCATTTGTTCCATAACAGCATATTTTATGTGTCTACTTTGAGATTTCTTTCACTGTTAATATCCCAAGAATCACAAGAAGTGAATGTGACCTATTTCTTTCATATAAGACATAATGAAGCACATATGGAATATGACCTCCAGGGCTAGAAGGCCCTGTCCCCACTGAAAGAAAGTCTATTTAATAAATGGTGCTGGAAAAACTGGCTTTCCACATGCTGAAGATTAAACCTAGACCCATATCTCTCACCATGTGCTAAACTAAAATTGAAATAGAGTAATGATCTAAATATTGAAATAGAAATAATCTGCTGGAAGATAGAATAGGTGAAACTCTTGAAGACATAGGTGTAGGCAAAGACTTTATGAAGAAAATTCTGACTGAGCAGAAAATATAAAGAATCAATAACTGATAATATGTCATATTAAAAAGCTTTTGTACAGCAAAACAAACCAACAGAATGAAGGGACAACCCACAAATGGGAAAAACTTTTTACCAGCTATTCCTCAGAGAAAAGGGCTAATCTCTAGAACATATAAAAAACTAAAAAAAAAAAAAATTAGACCCCCTCAAATTTAAAGACATAATCCAAAAATTGACATCTGAAATGATTAAATATTTCTAAGATAAAGAAGTACAAATGGCAAATAAATATATGAAAAAATGTTCAACATCGCTGGTAATTTGGAAAATGCAATTTAAAAACAACACTGAGATTCTATCTCACTCCAGAAAGAATGGTTGTTATCAAGAAATCAACCAATAACAAGCTGGTAAGGTTATGGGAAAAAGGAACCCTTCTCCACTGTTGATGGGAATATAAATTGGTACAACCAATCTGGAAATCAATATGTAGATTCCTCAAAAAACTAAAACTAGGGGTTCCATTTGACCCAGCTATTCCCCTTGTAGGTATCTTCCTTAAAGATAGTTAAAAATATTATCCCAGATATGTGTTCACACATGTTTATAGTGGCAGTCTGCAATAACTCAATCTTGGAAACAGCTCAGATGCCCATCAGAGGATGAGTGGATAAAGAAAATATGGTTTTTATATACAATTGAGCACTACTCTGCCATGCAAAAGGGTAAACTTGAGACAGTTTTAGTTAAATGGATATATTTTGAGACCATAATTTTAAGTGAAATAAATCTGACACACATGTTTAAATATTATATTGTTTCTCATATGTGAGAAACTCCAAGGGTTAGTAAGGACTAAACTGGAAAATACATATTGGGAAGTAGGAACAAAATCCTCAAATGGGAAGGTAAACTAAGGAGGAGGAGAGGAAAGGGATTAAAAAAATAAAAGAATAGAAGAAAAAAATAGAAATAGTTTTTTTTTAATGGAGAAGGAAGGATTAAAGAGAAGGGAGGGGAATGAGGGGAAAAAAGTTAAAAGAACTATATACTGGTACAAATCCCCTATGATGAATGTGATCATTATGAATGTCAGAAGTGTATGAATAAAATTAATTAAAATAAAAAGAAGGCCTTGTCCCTAAACTGTTCCCCACATGCTTTGATTGGTGCTGAAAGTTCCACGAAGACTTTCCATGCAATATCTTACACTTAAAGAGAACTCTTAAATAAAACATATCCCTAGGAGAATACATAATGGCTTCTCAAAACTCAGTATAGGTTGAATACTCCACACTCAAAATTCTTGGGACCAGAATGTTTTGGATTTTGGACTTTTTTCCATCTTGGAATATTTGCATATATGTAACAAGGTATCTGGAGGATGGGACCCAAGACTAAACATAAAATTCATTTATGTTTGATACATGTCTTATACCTACAGACTGAAAGTAATTTTATATGATATTTTTGATGTACTTACATCTTGACTGTGTATGGCCCATCACATAAGGCCAGGTACGGAATTTTCCACTGTGACATTGTGTCAGCGCTCAAAAAGTTTTGAATTTTTGAGCATTTAGGATTATTGGATTTTTGGATTGAGGATGCTCAACCTGCAATGAGAAAGCAGACAACTGAGTTTGAGAACTAATCAAAAAACCTGAACAGCCCTTTGGTTAAAGAAGATATGCAGGTAACCATGAAGCACATGGAAAAGATGTGCAGTCTCATTAGTCACTAGGGAAAAGCCAGTAAATGCCACAGTTGGATCTCATTGCACACATATCGAAATGGCTAAGCCAACACCAATAACTGCCAAGAGTGTGTAGGAACTGGCTCTGCTGGTGGAGAGGAAATCATTATAGCCACACTGGGGAAAAATTTGATAGTTTAAAAAGAACTAAATGGGGGCTGGGGGTATAGCTCAGTGGCATAAGCGCTTGCCTGGCAAGTGCAAGGTCCTGAGTTCGATCCCCGGTACCGGAAAAAAAAAAAAAAAACTAAAAAGAACTAAATGTACACTTAAATGTGCACTTACCAGGCAATCCAGCCATAGCTCTCCTAAGTCTTGACCATGAAAAAGCATGAGGCCGCACAGCTGTAATTTCAGCACTCAGGAGGCTGAGGTGAGGGTCACCTCAAGGTCAAGGCCAGCCTGGACTACATAGCAAGCTCTTATCTCAAAAAACAAAAAAAGTTTATGTCTACACAAATCATTATACATATATTTTCACAGCCTCTTATTGTTAACACCCCTCAAACAAGAAGCAACCCAAACACAACATGAATGAATCCCCAAAATAGGCTGAGTGTAAAAAGTCACCCCGAAATATGCACACTGTCTGATTCTCTTACATGGATTCTAAAAACTGCTAATGATCTATAGTTACAGAAAGCAGGCCAGTGCTGCCCGAGGACGTGGCAGAGAGGTCAGGAGGGGAAGGTTACAAAGGGACATAAGGGCATCTGAGAGGCAACAGATACGTTCCTTTCCTCGATTGTGGTGCTAAGTTCCTGAGCATATAGGGAGGGTGAAATTGGTCAGATTGTAGCACTCAGTATGTGAGTTTGGAAGGCCCCTTGGGCACTGGGAGCAGGGACAGAGGCGCAGCCATTCCGTCCCTGCGAGCTCTCCTCTTGCACTGAGTGCAGGGCTGTGGCTATCACCTCTCAGCAGGGAAGGGACAGTGTTACTGGGGTGAGGTGCAAGAAACTCACAGAAAATGCATCTCTTGCCCGTGGGTGAAAGCCTGGCTGTGTCGCCTGCTCACCGTCCCTAATAGGCACTTTTTATCTGGATGAGTCCCCTCTTGGGGCCAGAAGCAATGAGACAAAAATACACTGGATATATTTGCACTGCTAAAAAGCCTCTCCTTCTTAGAGAATAAAGAGGGTGGCTCCCCACTTCCCCAGAACAGAGAGAGTGCCTGAGAACTTGGATCTCCTCCAGGACACTCTGGCCAAAAACACTGCAGAACTCAGTGTTCATTGAGGCAATAAAATGCACACATACACAGGCACAGGCAGCAGAGCCGCGCTGAGCTGCCTCCAAGGCCCAGCCGCAGGTGCAAGCTCCAATTACAGCGGCCAGGCTTCCAATACCTTTTCATCCCAAACAACGCCAGGCCTCAGCCCCAGCCAGGGATTGAGGAAGGCTCCGGAAGGACCGCCGGCAGACGGGGGGAAACAAAGACTGTCCAAGCAGAGCTCACATGAGTCAAACCTGAAATCCAACTTCATTTCCAAAGCCTCCCAGAGAATGAGTGATTGCACAGGAAAATTATTCATTGGCCATGAGGAAATGAACCATCTTCCAAGGCCTCTGCTCCCTCCAGAAGTCATCACGTGGAGTTTTTTTTTTTTGTGAATCAGCAAGACACTGGATTTCTATAATAGCACGTTTTCATTGGTTGTTTCCTCAATGAACAAGTTTCTCCTACATTGATGTGTTTCCCAGGTATGACTGCAGGGTGGTCTCCCTACACACACACACACACACACACACATTCCCCTAGGGGTTGATAACTGTCAATATCACACCAAGGCTTAAAACAAAAACTCATGGTTCTTTACTTTTAGAAAAGAGGGATTTGGCGTGTGGGATTTGATGTGCTTGCCAATATTCCAGCCTCAGCAGTAAGTACCAAGGCCTCCTCATTTTTTCCAGTGGACTTTTCAAAGAGCAGGCTGTGAAGTTTACATGGAGCTCCATGCTGCTTCTCTGACCAGTGAGCTTATCCCATGGCCAGGGAGGTGCTCCAGGAAGACAGCCTTCCTCAGACACTGCCTCTGGACTTGCTGGGGGACTTTTCCGAAAGGGGCTACTTTTTGATCTTCCTGACAATGTTTTCTTCCTGTTTTAACACCTAAATCTCCAAAGAAATACCAACACTTAGAAATGTTAACAAATAAATGTCAAAAATCTACATTCCTACCACTGCTACCATACCATTTTTCTGTGTCTTCTTCCAGATCTTATCATTGGGACCTGTTTAATGTACTTAATATGTGCATGCACACATAACTCCCAATTGTTGCTTGGAGTGGACTTCTCTACCAAATTTGCAAACACGAGCTATGAATCGAAGGGATGCTGGCAACAGGAAAATAGTCCTTTTAACACTTTAGCACCTCAAAGCAGTCAATTCTCAGCAAGAATCAGGTGAGGTTCCTGCAGCCTCTGGCACAACATCATCACCAAGGGACCCATACCTAGCCTTGCCTTATGCATGGTTTTGTTCAAGAAGTCCTATTCAATATGCAGTTTATTTTTGTATCTTTGAATTCGTGTCCAACAGCACAGTAGCTCACACTGAGTGAAGCTTCTCTAACACAAATACCATATTTTCTCCAAAAGACACATAACAACATTCTTAAGATAAGGAACTCTAAAAAAGCAGTTAAATCATGAGTAAAAAAAACAAGAACAATAAAAATGTGGCAGGGCACACGCCTGCAATCCCAGCACGCTGGAGGCTGAGGCAGGAGGACTGTTGCAAGTTCGAGGCCACCCTGAGCTACAGAGTGAGTTCAAGGCCAGCCTGAATTGCATAGCAAGACCCTGTCTCTAAAAGACCAAAAAAAAAAAAAAAAAAAAAAAAGTGCGGCAGTATAGCATGAGAACTAGAAAGGGTGGCAAATGCTGCCCTGGGGGCCTGGGATGCTGGGAAGCTGTGGATCTGGGGTTCCCAATCGTTGCTCTCCTCAGCATGCCTGCCAGTGACTACAAAACATGTGAGAGCTACAGTTGAGTTTTATCAAGTAGGTGAATTCACAACTGCAGGGTCCTCACTCAGAAGCAGTTACAGTTGTACTTGTGTTGTATTAAGGCAGGGTACAACAAGGAAAAGAGGCAAGCGATTCACACTTTCCACTGGAAACAGTTTGCTGTGTCCTATTAAAGGCACTCCACGAGGGCTATCGTCCATCAGTGACCAATCACTTTCTGTCAAGCACTGGTTGCGGGAATGGCAATGGGAGCTCTCTGCTTGCTTTCAAGATCAGCTTCAATTGCTAGGTCCGGCTGAGTGCAGTGCATTTGGGCTGAAGTCAGAGGATCTGAGTTTGAGTGGTCCAGGTTCGAACAGCAGCTTCACCTGGAATGCAGCATAAATTTCCTGGCTACAAAAGGGAAAGTTCACATTTCATCATTTCTAAGCCACTCGTTTCACACTTTAACATCTCTGAAACAGTTCTTTGGTCCAGTTTGGTTTTACAATTGATATTGGATAGTTTGATTGGCAGCACTCTGCTCTTGGCTGGGTCGTGCACAAAGTAAGGGTGTGTATTACACCCTTTGCCCTCTTAGAACAATGAAATGCAGAAATGATAATGCCTCCCTCGTGGCACTGTGAGACGGGACAACTTCAGAGGGCTGCTGTGAAGAAGTAAGTAGTGCGTGAGGAGAAAGGTGAAGTGCAAAACATTTGCAAAGTAGGGAAGTACTGCTCTGACTGTCTTTACCTGCTTCTGGACGAGATCACTCTTCCAACTTTTAGTCAGGACATTTCTTAAGATCTATGCCATGACCTCCTATGACTCAGATTAGAGGTTTTTCAAACAATGGTTGGTGCAAACAAATTATTGTAATGGGTGTCTTAGTTACTTTTCTCATTGCTGAGGTAAAATACTCCACACCTAAAGTTACAGGAGGAAAGATTTACTGTAGCTCACAGTTCATAGAGGTTTTAGTTCATAGTCAGCTGGCTCCAAGGCAGAGTGGTGTGGCAGAGGAGAAACAGTCTACCATGGCAGAGCAGGCAGAAGGCAGCAACGCAACAAAGTAACAGAGCAGCTTCTTTCTTTCTTTTTTTTAATTTTATTTTAAGAGAAAAGAATAAAAACAAATTTACAAATACAAAGACATAAACAAGACAATGCAATAACAATAAAAAAAGATTCAGTATTCCAAACCAGGTGATAAACAATGGTTGTTGCATTACATATTGTTATCTTCAAATTGGTTACTCAGATAAACAAATATAGGCATGTAAGACTGATCAAACAATTACACATTAACCGTTCCTTTCAATGAAGCAATAGAAATGAGTAGTACAATTGTCTTAGCTATCTTCTGAACATATATATATATATACATATACATATATACATATTTTTCCTTTCCTCCCTTCTTTCTTCTTTCCCTCACCCCAGTTGTTCTTTTCTTTGAGCAATTTTTTTCCCTTTCACAATATTTACTGTACCTTTTGGATTTTGTTTACTCTTTCAGGTTCCTGCCCCAGGGAGACAATATGATGTTTACACATATGGGTCTGATTTATTTCACTTATGAGTATGGTCTCTATATGTATCTATTTACATATAAAAGCCTCAAGTTTATCTTTCTTTGTAGCTGAGTAATATTCCATTATATAAAAATACCACAACTTTTTTATCCATTCCTTAGTTGATGTGCATTTGGGTTATTTCCAAGATTTAGCTATGACAAATTGTGCTGCTATAAACATCAGTGCATGTATATCACTGTGGTCTGATATTTTCAGTTCTTCTGGAAAAATCAGAGTAGCTTCTTTCTGTCCTTTGTATTCCATCTAGGCTACTTACCTGCCTTTGGGGCGGTGCCACCTGCTGTCAGAGTGGAACACCTTTAGTCGCAGCATCACACTCTTGATCCAGCATCACACCATTAACCCCAGCATCACACACCCTAACCCAGACGCCTTTGGAACTCCCCACCTACAACCACAAGAGGCTTTGCGGGTCATCTAGACACAGTGATAACAATGGGCCACAAAACTTTTGTCATTGGAAAGAGATTCCATCAGGTTTGAAAATCGTGGCTTAGAAAGAGCGTAAACACAGATTCCCCAGCACAAGCGTGGTCCTTTCTCAGTGCTAACGGTACCAGGACTATGAGGTTGCATGTAGTGCAGTTACTGGATTTGCTTATCTGCATCGTAAGATTCTTTACCAGTGCAACTTGGCTTTATGCTCACAGAACCACTTCTGCCTATGTTCTGTCCTCCCAGCAATAAAAGGAAAGTGAAATATGAGGTGTGATCAAAATATGCAATGAATATTTAAATTTCTAAGAATGTATTAGATTAAAAGACACATTGCCACTAGTCCCCTCAGAATGGTCCCCTCACTTCCAACACATGAAACCCATCATTCTGGCCACTTTCTGAAGCAGTTCTGAAATTGTTCTTTCATGAGTGTCTTTATGAGGTGTGACTTTAAAAAATGCAGTGAAAGCAGCTGACATCAGACAGAAAGGCAAGCTCCTAAAAGTATGACAGTGAGCCAGGCATGTGGCACACGCCTGCAGTCCCAGCACTGGGCAGCTGAGCCAGGAGGATAGCCTCAATTTTGAGGCCAGTCTGAGCTACATAGTGAGCACCAGTCTGAAGTACAGTGCATGAAAAGACTGAAAAAAAAATTTATGGTGCATCTTCATCCACCTCACTCACCAGATCTGGCACTGCGTGACTTTTCTATCTTCCTCAAACCCAAAATGACCATGAAAGGTAAACATTTTGGATAAACTCAGGACACTGAGGCAGCCATGACCACCACAAAAGACATTCATGGTAAGGGACTTCCAGAACTGCTTCAGAAGTGGCAAGAATTGGCCGGGCATGGTAGCGCACACCTGTAATCCCAGCACTTGGGAGGTTCATAGAGAGATTGAGACCAGCCTGAGGTACAAAGTGAGTTCAAGGCCAGCCTGAACTGCATAGCAAGACCCTGTCTAAAAAAGACAAAGAAAGAAAGAAAGAAAGAAAGAAAGAAAGAAAGAAAGAAAGAAAGAAAGAAAGGGAAAGAGGCAAGAACAATAGGATAAGTGTGCTCCAAGCAATTTTGAGAGGGATTATTGACAATGTGCTTTTTACTGTAATAATTATTTTAAAATTTAAACATTCATCGTAGTTTTCAGTCATATCCTGTAACTGAGGCAATGATTAAGTCCTAAACTCTTAATATAGCCCAGGATGCTTTTCCTGTGTCTCCCAGAGTTTTACCATAGTGACTGCTGTTGCTTCTTTGGAGAGGGAAGAAAGGTAATCTAGGTTCTGTGAAAGACAAAAAACTTATACCAGCTTCACTCCAAACATGTTTTAACTATAGGCTATGAACAATTTTCCTCATATGTTTTGGAAAACATATATATTTGTTTGTTCTTTGGTGGAAAGGGACACAATATACCCAAGAAATGTCACTGGAATGTAAGTATGGTCAGATAATGGGACCATTCCCTGGGGGTGTGAGGCTGAAAGTTTGCCCCTTGATAGGACAATACGGGAGTAACTTTATGGCTGTCTTCTTGCCCAGTTACTATCCAAGTTAGTGGGTAAATGGAAGAAGATAGGAAATCAGAATTTATCAGGTTGCCTCTCTGTATCAGTCATTTCCTGCAACAGTTTTGACATACCTAAATATGGGCATTATTATTTCCAGTTTACAATTATAGAATCTGCCACTCAGAGGTGAAATTATTTGCTTAAGGTCACAAGATAAAGGGCAGAATTAGTTCAACACCAAATCTTTCTAGTTGAAAGCTCTCTGCTTTCTATTCTCAGGGACAGTAAGTTCCAACTACACCACTTTCACTCCAAACGTTTTAATTCCAGTCCATGCACAGTTCTCCTCATAGATATTTGTTCTTTGATGGAAAGAGACACAATAAATTCAAGAAAAGTAATTATCTCTGCCATAATTTCTCCTGGCTCTTCTCTGAGGGGCTTTTCAAACCTCAATGCTTTATTTAAATTGTGTTCTTCTTACCACGGGCATGTGCATAGATAGGTGTGTCCTAACTTCTTGAGACAATCAAGCTTTGTTCTACCCTGAACCAAGCAAGGATGCAATGCCTTTAGCTCCACAAGTCTTTATTTAAAAAAAAAGAAACAAAATGAAAAGAAAGATAAAGAATAGATGTGCAATCTCCCTGAGATTTCATTTCCACTCTGAATAGCAGGTGTAGTCCTCAGTAGCTATTAATTTTGGACTGCTGGTCATGAAAACTTAGTATCTCTTTTATGGATACATAGCAATAGGACACAGAGATATTACTTGACCTGCCAAGGTCACACAAGGGGTTAACCATGGCGCCTAATGTCCTTAAGTACGCACCATTTGCTGGATCAAACCACACTGTTGTTTTATGCACACTCAGTAAATATTTACAGCCTTAAATATCTTCCCAGCTGTAGTTAGGACAAGAAATACTCTCATATATATGTACAACAGATGTGAGGAAATGTAAACTAGAATTGCACAGACATAAGCTTTGCATACTGGAAGTACTAGCTAAATCCTGAGATATCCAAGACTTAAGAATGGTACTTTGTCCCTTTCAATCTCTTGGAGATTTTCTCATGTTTTACATACAAGATGACTTTTTTTAATGGGTTTGGTAGAACATTGATTGAATCATACCCTTACTTCCAATAAGATAACTTTTACATTAAATAAATAATAACCTAAAACAACATGTCAGCCCTATTTCTCTGTATAATACTGAACAACTGCAATATTCTAATACTGAATAGGCATTATATTTATTTTAATGACAAATTGTCATAGTTACTCCTCTTCTTGCTGAGACAAAACACCTAATCCTCAAAGTTAAAGTAGGAAAGGTTTATTTGGCTCACAGTTTGTAGAGGTTTCAGTCCAGAATCAGCTGGCTCCACAGTACGGCAGCGTGGCAGACAGGGCTCCCAGAAGAGAAATAGTTATGGTGGGCAGAAGACAGCAAAGCAGCAAGAGTCCTTGGCAGCGTTTCTCTGCCCATTTGATACTCTATCCAGGCACCAAGCCAATCATTGGACTGATTTAGTAATCACCCGCCCTTCATCCCAGCACTGCACCATGCATCAGCCCCTTTCAGGAAAGCTCTACCTATGCCCTCGGGAGGCTTGGGGATCAGCTAAACACAAGCCATAACACAAATATGTTTTCATACATGATACACCCGAGTAAGGAGAACATCTATGAGGAAATTTAAATATTTTAAATGAGCTTCTTTTATACTTCACAGGGAATTATGTGAGGTAACCCCAGTTCAAACTAACGAAAGAAACAGGAATTTTGCTGGCTCATCAAACAGGGCGGTCCACTGGGGCGGATCTCATTCAAGGAATACCGGTGCCTTCTCTCCCTCCTTGGATCATCAAACTGCTCTGCTTTCAAATGTACTCCCATCATTCTTCCCTCCCTGGCCCAAGTTTTACCCTTCTCCCTCCCACTCCGAGCGTGCTGAGGCAGGATTCCACTGGCCTCTGAGGGAGGCGGCTGCCCTTGGGCCAGTCCTGGTGACAGGGAGGAAAGGACAACTGTCTGTTGAGGCCGGCTTTTACACCCATCCGCTTCAGCCACTTCCCTGTTTCTGGAACCAAGTACCTGACGCTCCACTTTAAGAGGAGAGGTTTGTTTTGGCTCACAGTTGGTCCGTGCCCAGGCTGCGGTGGGAGGGCGTGGCGGAGGAGGCCATGGCGGAGGAAGCCGTCCAACCTTGCAGCCAGAAAGGAGGGAGGGAACGGGGAGCGCAGGTCGGAAAGCTGAGCCGGGAGACAGAAACCCGCTAATTGTCCCCGGCTGATGCTCTGGGCTTGTGGTAAGAACAACCACGATAAAAGTCCGGGTGCTCGCGGCTGATGTGTGACTTTCAGATGTCACCTCTTCATGGCAAGTGTTATTGTGAGGACGTGGTTCGCAGGCTACTTCATGCCCGGGTGAGTTGATTTGCAATGGTTTCATAGAGTTATTAACGAGAATATTGGCAAGAAAACACATGGTCCCAGTCAGTTTGGGTACTGGGTTCCCATGCTTCCTAAATAAGTGCTTCATGAATTCTAGTCCTTCCCGCGCGAGGTAGCGTCACACATTCTACTGCAGAGCCTTCCCGGTGCCGGAGGAAGTGGACCTTGAGGAGGTTATGCAATTGCCCCAACGTCTCACAACTAATTTGTGGCTAAGCCTGAGAACTCTTGTCTCCTGTCCCGACTGGGGCTCAGCTCCCTTCTGAGCCACCATTTGGCTCAGACGAGGAGGACGGATGAGGGTTCTTATGTCAGGCTCTAGTGCGATTCCTTTTTAATGGCCTTTATTTTCATCTTTCAAGGAAAACAATGTATCCTTCCCTGGCTAAACACTTGTTTCGGGAAAAGCCACAAAACAGTCCCCTGAGTCCTGTTTACAAAAATGAGCCCAACCTAACTCTGCTGAACTGACAAAACCTGATAACCTCACAGCAGTGTCTTGGGCAGTAGCCTGCAGAACAAGGATCTATGTTTTCTGGGTATTGTCATGGGTTTTTCTTACTTGCTATGGCCAAAGGAAATGAAAAACACTACAAAAAACATAATAATAAGACAGAAAAGCACTGGGAAAAGAAAGATATAAAAGAAGAATGGGAACGTGGAAAGACTAAGACAGTCATGGTGCATGGGAGCCAGAGGGGAGAGTGCAGGACAAAGCTGGAGGGAAGCAGTGTCTGAGTCCCAGGAAGCAGGGCAACCTGCCATTACTGCATCCCTACCACGTGCCTTGGGTCTGTATAGCCATCTCTTGTCGCATTTAATGTGCCCATCACAACACCCTTGCAAGGGATGTGTGGTCATCCTAGGACATGTGGGAACAAACAGGGTCACAGAGTCCAGCTAAGCTGATGGATTCCTGCAGCTGATCACTGGAAAAGTGAGGCTGAACCCAGACCTGTGTGATCCAGAATTCACATTCTTCTCCCCTTGCTCTTCTCATTGCAAATTGTTTTGAGCTTGAGATGACTCTTGGACAGAGGATTTCTTGAGGAAGCAGTCTCAGGGAAGGGGTGTGAGGGAAGAGGACAGGGTAGGGGAGACTGTAAGCAAGGCCACAGTTTCTGCTTCTCTAGCTTTACCCTGGCCCCAAAGGGAGCATGAACTGCACCTCAGAATTCATTCTGCCTTTAGCCAAAGGAAGCAGAGTTCAGTAGCCCACACCAGCGGCCCTGTCTATGGGCTGTCACTCTGGGCCAGGGCAGAGCGCTGGGGGTGGCAGTGACCTCTCAGGGGAGCTGCTGCTTAACAGAGGGCAGCCCTCAGGAAACAGGGGCAACAATAAGCCATTAGCAGCCACATTCACAGCAGCTGGGGGCTGGACAAGAGGCTGTCAAAGAGATTTGGGCACAGCAACAGCATCCACCATACCCCCGCCTACTGTCTTCTCACTGAGAGGGAAGGGAGGGCAGGAGTCAGAAGAGATAGAGCCGTTGTCCTGGTGGTCACTGAAAACCCTACTCTGAGTGCCATGGTGGTTCCAAAGCTGCAACCAGGGCAACAGCCAGCCTCAGGTGGCAGCCTCACCCTAGGACAGGTCCAGTAGCACTGCCCAAGGGCCCCTAGAGAGAACTCAGTGCCACCCTGCCCCCTGCTTGGTCTTCCTGTCCTCCACACCACATTTGTTTACCCATTGCCAGCTCTTTCTCTATTCCCGTTTCTTTGCTTTTCTTAAGTAGACTTTATTTAAAAACCCTAAACATATAACAAATAAAGAATCTCACTAAATTGAAGATTGTGAAGGACTTAAGAATATACCAATGTTGCAGGTCCTCCTCCAAGGAGACTGTGAATTATTGAGCCTGAGATTTCTTTCAAGTCCCTGGTGGCTGTGTAGGCAGCCAGACTGAGAATCACTGCACCAGTCACTTTGGGCCTATACATTAGATACATCTGGTCATTAAAAAAGAGAGCCACACCCTAGACATTCTAATTCTTAAGGGAGATACAACATGTGTGGGGTTTTGTTTGTTTGTTTAGACTCTCAGATGCATCTAATGTCACCCACCACGAAAAACCACTGTCTTCGGGATTTTGAAAATGATGCCTTAGTGTTCACGTCAGCTTAGAGAGACCTGGAGCTGACCTTGGGTCAGAGTCCGAGGGAGAGGCAATGGCCGTCCATGGACAGTGGCATCAGGAGTAAAGGAAGAGACTGTTATGTCGGTTTCACAACAAATAGCCAGTCTCAGCACATTTTTATTACATGTGAAATAGAATCAGATTCTTCAGCAGTTGTTCTGTGTTTTCAGATCTTCCTTAGCAGGTTCCTTTCCATGGGAGGGGCCTGTCTTCTCCCATAAATGGTGGGTAGAGGAGATCCAATCCAGAATTACTTTGCCCATCAAAACAGTTCAGAGCCCTGCAGTAGCTACCTCACTCCTGAGCCTCATCCTCGCTAGGCACAGGGCCCGGGAAAGACCAGCTCTGAGTACTGTAATTGGCCCCGAGTAGCTGCATGAACTCCACGGGCTTCCCCCCACCTGCACCCAACCCATCACGCACATCCCCATGCTGACCCACCCCAGATACCGCACTTCCATCCAGGAGGGCTCTGTGCAGAGCTCTGGCCAGCACTCTGCTGGTTCTCCTGGACTGGCTTGCCCCAGCTTCCTCAGCAAAGTAGGCCCGAACCAACCCAGTGGATGGCTCCCATGCCTGACTCTGGTTGCTTTTCCCCACTTGTAAAACTGATTCTTGACCACAATCCCAAGAACAGCTATAGAAATAACTCCCTAAATAGAACAAATAATTAAACAGTCAGCAAAAGAAGGAAAACTTCAAGTAAATAACATGACTAGAATAAGCCAACATATAACCATGATAACCATTAATGTAAATGGCCTCAACTCAAAAGTCAAAAGGAAAAGATTGGAAGACTGGATTAAGGAACACAA
>PVLD010014206.1:0-53219 GCA_004027595.1 Dinomys branickii
TGTCTGACTAAATTTGCATGTCTGTATATGGGTCCATACATCTACAATTCGAAGATATCAATGGATAAAGCAATAACCACTGTTGAGACCATATCACCTTGTCTATAGATTAGTTGTGATTGTACTATTTTCTATGATAATTGGTGTCTGTTTGTCAATATGTTTTTGTACTTTTATGTTTCTAAAATTAAAAAAAAATGTGTTTCTTGTAAAAAAAAAAAATGTGTATGGTGTTTAGTACCAGGCAGAGTGTTTTTGTTGAGAGTTACCCTGATTTAAATCTGGTTTCTACAAGTCCCTAGTGTTGCGACCCGGGGGAAGTTACTCAGCATCCTTGCACTTCAGTGTCTTTCCTTCCGGTATAGAATGTTATCCGAACAGACCTTACGTAAGACATTATTGGAAAGCATGTGTAAAAGGTCTTATTAATATCACTTTAAAACACACTGAACACACTAAGCACTGATGATTTCCCCCATTTGGAAATCAGGATTTGGACTTAGTGATCTCCGAGCCTTGTTAGAACCGAGCCTCACTTCCGCATATGCTTGCGTCACATCAAGGAACAAGGCCAAGATCTGGGCCGCACTGTCTGCACACCAGCTGCGAAGGCGGTCCCGGGGAGGAGGACGGCGGCCAGGCCTGTCCCCACTGGCCTGCTCTGCTTGGGCTCCTGCTTCCCGGCGCTGGGCTTGATCCTCCTTGAGCTGGTTCACCTGGGTTGGGTGGGGCTGTCAAGGATAGCTTGAGAGAGGTGGTGACGCCAGCTTCTGCCGGGCAGCTGAGAAGACTTCCACATAGAAAGGAACCCTGAAATTTCCACCTCTTAAGAAATATAACTTTTCACTGCTAAGAAATGATGTACGGTGACTAGAGCAAATCTGGGAGATACAGCAAGGTCTAGAAAGAAAATAAAAATCATTTTTAATTTCATCAGCCAGAAATAATTATTAATTTTTTATAATTACTGATAAGGTAGGGTTTTTTTTTTTTTTTTTTTTGCGGTACCAGGGATTGAACTCAGGACCTTGCGCTTGCCATGAAGGCACTTATGCCACTGAGCTATATCCCTGGCCCCCTGATAAGGTAGTATTTATGTTCACCATTTTTTCTATTTGCAGCATAATTATTGTTAAAATTATTTTATGTATTTTCTTCAGATTATTCAAATTATTCTATGTATTTTCTAACTATAGAATTTGCTAATATGAAATTAAATACCTGTAAAGAGCATCATAGAAAGAAGTGAAAATTCCCAGACTCTACTGTCTAGCAGTTACTAAATAAATTTTTATTAAACTAAATTGGAATGTATGTAAATATACATAAATATACATACAGTACAGCATTATCTTGTAACCCTTTTTTTTGTAACCCATTTTTATATAAGCTGATTTTGTGAATATTACCCTCTTTGTGATTTTGTGATTTTGTGAAAGGTACATTTACTTTCCTATTGATGTAAATTCCCCTATTATCCTATTTTTTTCTTGTAAGATTATCATGCACATTTTTGTATCTTAATCATTGACCTGATCTGTAATTATTTTATTAAGAAAGATTTCTAAAATCTGTATCATTTGATCACAGGAAATTAATATTGAAAAGCTAATAATGTACTGCCAAATGTTTTTCTGGAAAAGTTGATCAATTTGCATTCCTACCAGCTATACTGAAGTTTCTTTTCTCTATTGGAAAAGGCATTTTGGAAAGGTATTATTTTTATTTTTGCATCTATTCCTTTTGTCTTATGAGAATTACATATGACGAGAAAATGATCAAATCCTTTATATATACAAATATTTGGAAAATTGAGGTAATTGAATCTGACAGCTCTATTATTAATGAATTCAGTCTGTCATAAGTGAACTAATTAATCCATTTAGTTTTCATTTAATTTTTATATCACACCCAAATTATTTCTTTTCAAGAGTAATTGAGGTTGTTTTTGTAGTTAAAGCAGAATTTCATTCGTTGACTTCTGTATCTAAAAGTTACTTATGGACGACCTAAGACCCCATTTTATCTTTATTTATTTAGTTAATTTATATCTTTTAAATTTTTTTGTTGTTTTTTTTTTAGATAGGCTCTCATTATGTAGTTCAGGCTGGCCTCAAACTTGTGGAGATCCTCCTGCTTCAGCCTCCTGAGTGCTGGGATTGCAGGTGTGCGCCACCACAGCCCACTTCATTTTTGACATGGAGGGTTGTAAAGTCAGAGTAGTCGTTTCTTGCTGCTGGTTAATTTCTACTGAGTGGCAGTGTGGCCAGGAATCACCTCCAAAATGAATTCTCTTTTTTATATTGTCACCTCACTCTTTTCTGCACTCATTAACCCAATCTAAATGATTTGATACTAAATTTTCACTTTCTGCTCAGATATGCCTTTGTACAGGGTATTAAACATTTTAAGGAAAATTTGTGCCAGCTTTAAAACTATGTAGCCATCTGTGGTTTACTCTGCTTTAACTCTAGTTTTCATCATTATTTTAGGTTTTTTTCCTAAGTATGTGTCTTAGCAATTTCACATAAGCTATTTGCTGTCATTTACTCTACAGGTTCTTTCAGACAAATGCTAGAAATGTTAAGGCAAAAGCATGTAACTGTTGGGTTCTCAAAATGGAGCAGTCATTGTGCCATGGAACACGGCACAAATCACGGTGCACATCTATTACAAATGTGTGGATTGTAAATCTGGGGTTTTGCAATAATTTCTGCTGTCTTGGCCAGAAACTTCAAGGTAAAATCACCTTATCTTTTCTGACTCAACTTCTCCACACAGGAACAAGAGGAATATACTTAGTGACTGAGAAACTTGACTGTGAACTTTCTGTGAATTTGTGGAAACGTGCAAGGCTAACGTTGTTCCCCTACTGTTTTGGGGAGGTGTCAGACAAACTGGTGTAATTGTATTTACCAGGTGTGTGTATGCGGAAGCAGTTGACTTTGTAGGTATCTGGGGAGAATGCTGATGAATTTAGGGGGAACGTGGGGGAACCTCCTCGAGAGAGAGACAAAGAGATAGAGACAGAGAGAGAGACAGAGAGAGAGACAGAGAGAGAGAGGTTGTGAGCATGTCATAACAAAGCCCCTTTGAGCTGTTCTGGGAGTGGCAGGGTGTGTCAAATCATCTCTCAGCCTGACTGCTGAATAATCAAGTTATAATGTTTGCAATGTTTCAACCCATAGGCAACAAAAAGCGCCAACAAAACAGTCTCCTAGGTTATTAAATATTTGGGCCACTGATTACTTCTGTTGAACTGGAAGAAAGTATTTTTTGATAAAATTGTATAATGAATAAAAGGGTAATTCATTCTTCAAGCTATATTTCTTCTCTTCAAAACAAGCAAAAACTACTCTTTTTTCATACACGATTAATAAAATGTTCCTTGTGAAAGTAAAAGGGAAAGAAGGACAATGTAGATCTTTTGAATTATAGAGCAAATACATGCTTTTATAGACAGGTGGATTTTTATATTATATCATGTTATATATTTATAGGAATAGAATGTAGGGCCTCACACATACTAAGCAAGAGCTTCACTACCAAGCCATACCTCCAGCCTTTATTTTGAGACAGGATTTCCTTAAATTGTCCAGACTGGCTTTGAACTTCCAATTCTCCTGGCTTGATTTCCCTCAGTGTTGAGGTTACAGGTGCATGTCACCATGCATGGGTCTCATTAAAATTTTTAGAAGAAATATTGGTTTTACATATGTAAAATATTTGGGATGAATCAGATGAAGTTGTCTTAAATGTCTGCAAAGGAAAAAGGTAGCTAATTTGTAAGGAAATGTCAAATTGATTTCACTGATTATGGAATAAATTCATCATTGTCTGAATCTGCAATATCCTATGCTTCTGCCTCATCATCAGATTATTTCCCATTCATTCATTCATTGCACACTCACTGTGTTCCAAGTATCCACCAGATGCCCAGTGCCTCTCTTTGTCTGTAGGAACAGTGAGGAAACCAGAGGGGAACCCCTGCCCAGTTTTGGCTGGGGCGGCAATTAACTGTAAAAACAGCAGGGGAATGGTGGAGTGTGTTATAGAGAAAAATGTGAAATATGATTTTATATTTGTTTCATAGAGGTTCAAATTCCATCAAGTGAAAAGAAAATAAAGTGTTCTAGAGTTGGTCTTTCCATCAGACCACATGAGAAGAGATTGAAGATTATACATGATAACACTAACGAAGTTAGATTGATGTTGTCCTGAGTTTTTAGTATGAATACAACTTTTTCTTCTAAATCTCATGCCTCATAACTGGCTCTAATCCTCGTGCTAACATAACTGACACCATTCTTCTTTCAGGCATTTCCTTCAGGCTGTGTACTTTTATACCCATGATAGATAATTTTTAAGAAGGTAAGCCTAAATATTTGTTTTTGGCTTAACTCACAGCTGCCTAGTGTATCAGGGAATATGGTTTCATGTGTTTGTTCTTGTTTACCATTCTGTAAAGCAAGAAAGCTTTGAAAGGTATTTTTGGTCAAGGACTTATATATTTAAGTTAGAAAAGCATAACTTCATAGTAAAATACTTAGAAAGTAACAAGCATTCCACTTTAAAACAAAGGTGTGAAAAGATATTCTATTTTATTGTATTTATTATTATTTTAAACAAATAATATATTTGTTGCAACATGCTTTGGCTCACATTACTGAATTAAAAATTAACAGACTTCAAAAATATCAAAAATATACTATGATATGTTTTAGGACTCTAATATGACAACAATTGCACTAAACCATAAGGGAAATTCTTTGGCAACAGAGAAGAAGAAACCCTATGTAGATAGCATCTGGGAGGTGTACATGAGATTAAGAAGATAGGGAGTGCATGCTGATTGATCACCAGATGTGGACACTGTGATAAACCATGATGATCCCAGACTCAGGGAAATTTAAAGCTACACTGGAGTCTCCTCGAGTTGCACAGCTAGGTCTTTTTCCTGGTATCTGCTCCAGAGTGTGGCCCATGGTGTTATAGTCAGCCAGTGCTTATTTAATCGACACCAACCAGAGTGTGCAGTTGAAAGGGGGAGGCAGGTGTGGGACTCACATGTTGAAAGCAGAAGAAATTCTTGAGGCCATTCTCAAAATTACTCAGTTGTGTTTTCCAGAAACTAGTCTGAAAGTGCATGACTTTAGAAATGTGAACTGCTTGTATAATTCCATTTTCTCCTTCTGTTTTCCTGGGGTCTTTTAGGGTGGAATTTAGAAGGACATAAATATACAGCCACTCTAGAGAAAAATATTACTGAGAAACAGTTCTTGTCAGTACTGAAACACCATTTCAGTACTCTTACTGCCAAAAGGGACTGTTTTGTCCTAATTGCTGCCGTTGCAAGGACATTTCACTGAGACTTGCGAATCTCTGCCTAACTAGGGTTGGACCAGACAGTGAAAACCCTGGGCACAGTTTTACTTCGAGGGATACATAGCAACTCAATGCCTTTATATGGAATCGTCTGTTTAACTTTTTGTTAGCGTACCTGTCTAATTTGCCTATAGTCCTAATGGAGTAGTACTTCTAACTTTCAAACAGTCATAATTGCTCAGATTTGTTTGAGTTTCCTTGGGTGTTGCTAAATTTCTGTCACTAGAAATGTTGCTGCCCAGGGTGGACAAGTACCAAACAAGAAGAATATTGCAAGAGGGAATTAAAACATCAAAATCTCCATGATTTCAGTGCAAACCCCTCAAGATCTTTGGTCATAGCCAGAATGCGGTAGGTGTTTCATAGATACTTGCAGTGAATCAGATATAAATATTGGGCTCCAGTATTTGGGCTACTATGGTTATTTCCTGGGACTATTCAAGAACTAAGTAAAATGGTAGTAACTTGCATCATTAGGAGCACATGTCATGTGCCAGGCACTTTGTCTGTGTTGATTCTTCTTGTATACACATATGCATGAAGTTTTACACATAAAGAATCTGAGGCTAGAGAGATTAAGCACTTAGGATTTCTCCAGAGATTTATGACTTTTCTCCTAAACCCACATTTTCCCTACTGCAGCTGGATAATGTAATTTGAAGAGGTGTCTTGGCCCTATAGAACATCTGCAACCTTGCCTTCAGTAGCCCCACAGATGCTTGAAATGCTTCCTTCAGAACTGAACTCATTTAGTTTATGACTGTGATCCTGGTTAATAAATACTCAGGACCTGGCAGTGGGGAGCTACCAGTCAGCCTCGGTTTAGTGCTGTGAGTCACTCTTGTTCACTGACTGCATGCGTGTATCAAGTCCATGCAAAGTATTGGTGTTATATAGATGAGTAAGGCGTGGCCTTGCCTGTAAAATTCTTGATCACATAGCGACGACTGTTAAATACACAGGTTATGATGGAACAAGGTGGTACCCTGACACAAGGGAACAGAGATGAGCTCCATGAGAAGCAACTGGCTCTGTTTCACGTTCTTCCTTGAGAACAGATTGGGTAGGAAGTAGGTCCTGGGAAGGAAGGTGGTGTAGGAAGGCAGGAAACGTGGACTATGTCAAGAGCAGGCTCCGCGTAGACATTTCTAAGCAAATCTGTGTAATCTAGTGGGAATTCTCTTTGCTACTCTTCAAAGTATTTCTCCTGTGAATTTAGTATTAAATAATTTGCTGTCGGTGCTATATGTGGCACCGGAATGAACTGCTACAATTGACCTGGGAAGAATGGAGATTAGAGTAGTTTTTGTGCCACTAACATGTTTGAGAAATGTGCAGTATTACTGTCACCACATATTTCCTTTATTTCATGTGTCACCTTCCGGCCTTGTGTGGTCTAGTAGGATTGCCTTTATTTACTTATACATGCATGTATTCAGCCCAAGGCAGGATCTACCAACAGGCCTTTCCTGCCTGAGCACGTTGGAGACCTTTAGAAGCTCTGCAGACAGCAGCAACTTCGGTGTGAATCATTTCTTTCAATCGCGAACCAGCGGCCAGGAGGCCTCTGCAAGCGGAGCGCAGGGTGGGCGGGGCCGCGTGGGCGTGGTCGCGGCAGGAGTGGCGGGCGCGGCTCAGGTGAGCCAGCTGCGCCTCCGTCCGCAGAGCATTGCTCGCACCCCCAGGCCTCCGAACTCCTTGCGTGCTTGTTTCTTGCCGCATTTTCCAGGATCCCCGTAACTCCAGGTAAGCAAAGTGGAGTCTCAGGGCGTATGATTTCCCTTTCTAGGCTCCTCAAAGCTAGCTTGAGGGGGGAACGCCGCGGACAAATGGGCCTTTGGAGCACTGACGCTTTAGTTCCCCTGTGGGCTGCAGTTCCAACTCTCTATCCTTGGGGCCCAGGGACGCCTTGTAGGGAGTAAAATCTCTCAACTACACAAGGTAAGAATGAGGAAATGACACCATTGCTAGGAGCTTTTAGTGGTGATCGGGCCCCGGCAGTGATTCACGGAAGACATTCTCAGCCCTTCCTTGGACTCGGATGAATTTGCAGTGCTGGTCTCAGAAAGGGTGTAGTACCCAGTCCTGGAGAAAGCTGCGTAGCTGTGTGTCGGACCCCTCTTTACTGTGGGTACTGAAGGGTTGGAATTGAGAGTTACGGACTGCTCTGCTTTTCGGCATTTTTAAGCATCAGCTCAGTGTTCATCTCCTGGTAACTGCTTTCTTCTAGATGGAAACTGTTCTCCCTTACGCTCTCTGGCTTTCAGCATGCCTTATGCAATTTGCACATTCCAAATGTGGATTCCTGGACTTTTAAAGTGGCCTGCGCTCGGCAGTTTCTTCCTCATGTCTTCTCTCTCTCTCTTTCACTGGCTTCCCTTAGGCCTGTCACAGTAAGAATCCATTTAACAGGCTAGGCTGTCCCATAGACTTGTGGAATGCTCACAACTGGGGGGCCTTCAGATATTTTTGCTCAGTCCTCTCATTTCATAGCTGAGGCTCACAGCATTGAAGTGGTACCCAAAGCTCCCGCTTGTAAGTGGCACCTTTGAGGTAGAATTGGGCCTTCAAACCTGTAGTCATGGATGGCTCGGGGACACGATGGGTTTTCTGAACATGTATTCACCCTCTGTGTCTCTCAAGAGGTTTGCAGGAAAACTAGATGGGCTCTGTGTGTCCGTCACCATCAGTAAGTGTGAGTGTTTGATGGATTCTTTGATGGGTGGAGAGATGGGAGCTTCTCTGAGGATAAAACTCTCCATAGAGGATGAGTCAATAGCTTTATAATTTTGCTTCCTAACGCCTCGAACTATGCCACTTCACTCTCTCTGGGCTGCAGACTGTCTTTGGAGCATGCAGTCTCAGCAATCTGGGCTGTTTGGTGTGGTTTAGGCTGGTCCGCAGTGGGGCGGATCAGGGGACAAGACCAGGCTTCTAAAGAAGCAGGAGCAGCTGTGATGTTTCAGAGCATGTGAGCAAAGCAGAAACTCCTGCACCATTGGAAATTCAAGCAATTAACCTTATTACTAATGCTGCATTGGACTTCCCTGAGGACAGAGCTCCCTTCACGTACATTTACTCACTTCATCACTTCATGTAATCCTCATAATATTCTGTCACATGGTGGAAGCTACAAAGACCTTGTATTTTCTTAATCTGGCTCTGATTTTTCTCTTTTCAGAGCTGGAATGTGAGCCACAAGGGTTTTGTTTTTAGGCATTCCATCATAGGTATGATTGGCAAATCAGTGCTTCAGGATTTTTTACATGAAACTCCTAAGAGGAGTTTTTCAGCATGTGGAACCCTCTGTACAATGAGGCAGGCTAGGCTAAAGGACATCCACAATGCCCCAACACAGTGAATATTTAGTTTTTAAGGAATGAAAAACTATGCACATAGCTATGCACACGACGTGTTCACACACACATGCCTGTGTACAGAGGGTGGTAGGTAGTCTATGGGGGGATGAACATACCGTGTTGGAATAAGAACATGCTTGAGAGTGAGAGTGGCTTTGTCCCTAATGTCAGTACAGTTGCCCTAAACCAATCCAGACATGTGATTGCCCTTTTCAAGGGGCTTTTAACTCATCAAAATGATCTGAAAAGAAAGGATTTGAGGACCATTGGCTCAGAGGCATTTCAAACTTAGAAAAATCTTTATACAGGGGATGTGACAAGCTTTAAGTCCAGAGAAGTGAGCACCCCCACCCCAGCCTAGTACATGAGTCTCCATTTATTTTAGGCCGCCTGCAGTCTCTAAACTGTGTCATTTCTCTGGCCTACATTTTTGTGTGTCTCAGTCCTAGGCTTTCAGGGCTTGTCTCTAGGCCCTCATAGTGACTTACTTAGATGTCACCGTTTCTGAGATATCACTGGCATTTCCAATATGGGTTAGGTGTTGCCAAAGGCTCCCATGGTAACTTGCGCACGATGTCAAAACACTCATGCATATCATGCCACTACTGATGGCCTGGTGGTGGCAGGAGTCATGCTGTGTTCATCTTTGATTTCTTAGTGCCTGACTTACTGTCTGACACTTGGGGGGTGTTCAGTACCTACTAAATGAAAGCATTATAATATTAAGAGTTTGAAATTTAAGTGACAGAAAGAGAACCAGAGCTCCCTAAAGTAGGAAAATCAAGGAAAAAGCTGTGTGCTGCTGAAAACAAAAACAACCAGGCCGGATATTTTGGTATCTTTTGTTCTTGTTGTAGCTGGGATTGCACCCAGGGATGCTGTCTAACCGAGCTGAACTCTCAGCCTGTTACCGTTTTTTATTTTGAGACAGGGTCTTCCCAGGTTGGCTTGAACTTGTGATCCTCTTGCTTCAGCCTCTCAAGCAGGTAGGATTATAGGTGTGTGCCACCATCCCTGGCATATTTTGATATATTTAAAGGGGTAATTCAGGACACATAGTATTTCTGGAACTTGAGAGACTTCAGAGAGAGCAAATGCCAACAAAGACACAGCGGACAGGAAAGATGGTGGCAGGTGTGGTGGGAAGTGCCCGGCTGGGGGCTGGGAGAAATGAGCTCCGGTTCTGGTTTTGCTACTGTCACTCCCTGCGTGGGTGGCCTAGGAGAATCACTTCATCTTTGCCCATGCACTTTCCTAATTTGCAAAATGCGAAGGTGGGGCCGTCACTAGATCCTACCCCAAGATCTTATCCTACTTTAAAGGTTTATGATTAAAAAAAAAAAAAAAAAAAAAAAGGTTTATGATTTTAGAACTCCTTTGGAAGCAAGCCCCTTTCGTGGAGATCGTTAAAGCTGCGTTTGTATCTCTACTTTCATTTTCACTTCGCTTCTCTCCTGTTAAAATAAAAATTGTTTTAAGCATTGAAGTGACTTGGAAATGTATAGTGTTTTTTATTAGCACTATAAACAAAATTATCTCTGTTAAAATGGTTACACGATTTTCATGAAACTGAAAGAAGCTATCTGTAAGAATATTTGAAAAATATTGTAGCAATTTTATACTTCGCACACAAACCACTGGACAGATAATTTTACTATATAGAAATTACTAACCTCAGCTGTTGTACCTATAAATTTTCTAATAGCATTTGCTCATCCAAAATGGTCTTTGTAGGAATTTAACATCTTTCCCTGGGCATGTATTGCTAACATTTCTGGGATTTGTTTCAATGTTTTGATCATCTTATAACACAGCAAAGTGGCAATTGACAGTAGCCAAAGTCATATCTTCAGCTGTTTCAGACCAGATGGATTTCATAGTGCTTTTAAGTCACCCAGGACTAATCATGGAGCAGATGAACAGATTCACCACACAATATTTGGTTAATTTCATAATTGATGATTATTTACCAATACATTTTCATGTACAAACTTTTAAAAATATCTTTGTCCAACATCAAACAAGGCTACTGTAGCTGGGATCTTGGGTATTATGGCTGCATGCTTTTCTCCACAGCCAAGGAGAATTTTCTGAGAAAGGAGCCAATCGACATATGAACAGGAAGAGGGAAAGGAAGGCAGATGGGTTTAGACTGATGCCCACAGGCCTATATGCAAAAAAGAAGGGACTCACTGAAAGTGGGCTTGCTTGGTGGGAAAGCTTCTGGATGTTAGATATGTAATGATTTATATTTTCCAACAAGGGTTTGTACTGTAATACAGCCTTAACATATTGTGCAAATAGCTGCATTAAAAGCCGAATGAGCCTATAGTCATGGAGTAATTTAGGCTAAATGTGTCTCAAAATGCTAGAATGAATAATGTTTTGGTGGGACAGAATGATTATTTTGAAAATATTTTGTAAAATGAATATTTCCTTACCCTTTGATTCACTTCCTGGATTCCTTACTAGGTATCTCTTAGCAGGTTAATCCATGCTTTTAAATGTAGTTTTTCTACACAAAGAAAATCATAAAAATTGTCGTCTATTATCAACTTACAAAATTATCCTGATCTCTGTTCTTAAGGAGTAGTAGAGAATTCTGAAGAGATATTTGAAGGTTAATGGGCAACTTCTTGATCTTAGGAGGTTTTTATGTCTTTGCAGTTTGAATTTCTGTCGAGGTATAAGAGCCAAGTTGCAATTTTATTCTTGGCTTTGAATCTAACACACCTGTAGATCTTGGCTAAGGAAACCCTCTATCTTGAGTAAAGATGTCTTCTCTCTGATACCAGGATGTGTGTCCTTCCTGAAGACATTCATTGTCACCTTGCTCTCCATGTCTTTGTGTGCACAGTTCATCTTTCCTCTTTGTGTGTTTGCCTCTTGTCTTTTCTCCTGTTCTTCCAAGGATGTCAGTCATTGGATTAAGGCCCACCTAACACCAGTATGACCTCATGTTAGCTAATTCAGTCTCAAAGATCTTATTTGCAAATAAAGTCACAGTCATAGGTACTAGAGATTAGGAGTTCAACGTGTTTTCTTGGAGGATGCAATTTATCTTATAGCATTGAACAAGCGTGCAACTGAGTCACACCAAATGACTGAAATTACTGTTTGTGATCTACAAAAATGACAATTTTGTCTGATTTAACCAAAATCTTAATAAAACAATATGTGATAAATAAGTCCAACTGATTTTATTCAGTGCTGTCAATGGCTCTGACCACTTGTTGAGGGAGAGGTGTGCAGGGTGGGCTTCAGACCAAGGACATTGTTGTGGAGCAGGACTGAGTGTAGAGATTTGAAGTAGTTCAGTGCACACAGACCTCATACACTTTAGGACCTTTGCCCAGAGGTCTCCCCACAAATGGCTTTCTTCTTGAATTTATGGAAAGTTCCCTCCAATTTTCTACCCAAGATCATTACTTTGTTGAGGTAGAATTCTTACTGTGTTGACAGAATGCAGCTGAGAACACTGTAGATATGCCTTGGAGATGACCTGTCCTTTGTCCTTGGTTCCAGGCCCACAATGGATGCCCTGCAGCTGGCAAATTCGGCTTTTGCTGTTGACCTGTTCAAACAACTGTGTGAAAAGGAGCCAGTGAGCAATGTCCTTTTCTCTCCAATCTGTCTCTCCACCTCTCTGTCGCTTGCTCAAGTAGGTGCCAAAGGGGACACAGCAAATGAAATTGGACAGGTAAGCCCCCTATGTCTTGTTTTGACTTTAAGTGGAAATACAGTTACTAGAATCTGTAGGAAGGGCCTGGAGAGGACATGGAGACTGTGGTCAGCACTGCTGAGACTGAGAGTGTGGCTTCTGCAGGACTCTCTTAATCTATTTTTTGGTGTGGTGAATTAAACCCAAGTGCACTCTCAATTGAGCCACTTTTATTTTTTATTCTTCAGGTAGGGTCTCACTAAGTTCCCTTGAACTTGAGATCCAACAGCCTCAGCCTCTCAAGTAGTTAAGATTACAGGTGCAAACCAGTGCATCCCCTTAATCTATTTTTAAATGCAAAAGCTCATTGATGTGTCCTATGTCCCATGTTCAGGATCGGTGCAGGTTGCAGTGGAGAACCTGGGGTTCTGGGAGGCACTTGCAGGTGTTCCATTCACCAGTGGCCTTTAGCAAGTCACTGGACACCGCTCACCTGTTATGTTGTAAAGGTCAACGGAGGTGGCTTTTATCAAATGTTCCACATAAATACCTGAGCAGAGTGTGAATGCAGACCCCCTTCCCATCCTAGAGAGCAAAGCAGTCCACCTTGTCACACAATTTGCTTAGAGCAACATGCTTTATTTTAACATGCAAGGTCATTTGCATTCTACCTGAGATATATCTACATGTTTTAATAGAGAGATAACATTTTGAGTTATCTACCTTCAAGTATGATAGATAAATAAGATGAATGGTTTTCATGTTTTTGAAATAATATTCTCAGGGGACTTGGATTCTCATTGAGAAGCATGGACTAACATGTTTTACACAGACACCCACCCACCCACACAGACAGATGCACATACACTTAGAGATACGTATCTGTAGATTTTAGTTTCCTTTTGGTTGTGGTTGGTTGCCTAGCTTTTAAAGTTCTCAGACTTTGAAATGAGATGATTTTCCTGACTGTTACATATGTTTTAATCCCTCATGCATTTATAGGTGGTAGGTTAGCATCCTTCTAATTCCATACTACTGTTATGTTGATTGCTCTAGGTTCTTTCCATAAGCTCATTGACATTTGAAAAGAGAACACCATTTTGTATGCATAAATATCCAGAAACTATGACCAACAAAACAGTACTTAAGTCAGGATGAGGAGTTTGTACTTGAGCTTGAGTGGGGCTTGAAGAAGAAACTTCAGTCCTGTCTCCAATTGGAGAAGGAGCAGACAGCTTCTTTGCTGTGTACAGTAGTGCATGTCTGGAATTCCAGATAGTCAGAAGGCTGAGGCAGGAAGATCACACAGGGCCAGTCTGGGCAATTTAGCAAGATCCTTTCTCAAAACAAAGGCATACAAATATTGGAGATGAAGCGCAAGGCGGAGTGCTTGCCTAGCAAGTGAGACAAGTCCTGTATTTAATTTCCAGCAAGCCAACAAACAAAGCAAATGAAAGAAAAGAGAAGAAAAGATTCAATTCAAACCAAACAGCTTCCTGGTAATGCGTTGCTTTCTCACCAGTAATAAGGGAAAATCTCAGTACATGCAACTGGCTCTCGAGCAGTAGTTACCTGGACTCTTTAATTTTCTGGTCTTGTTTACCTGTCATTAGGGATGAGAGTCATGTACGGGTTCAGAGGAGCCAGTTTGGCCCTGCAGTGCTGGGCGTGTGTGACTCACTGGTACAATGTGCTGGTTTGGTGGCATGACCCAGGGCACGGCCATTATCAATTATGGAGTGAGGAGAGACTATCTCATGCTGACTTCATGTTTTGCAGTGCAACAAAGCAGAAGAGATGCTGGAGTGGTGGTCGGAGCAAAAGAAAGGATCAAAAGCCCCCAAATGATAGCATCCTAATTTTAGATAGCTTAGAATAATACTGTAAGACTAATGAGCATAGTCCATATGATAGATTTGAATCCATATGATAATTTGGGTGTTTTAAGTATACCTACTTCTCAGAACAACCCAAACAGGAGGTATTCTCAGTCCATTTTACAGAAGGGTAAGTGAGGCTGTGGAGATTTGAAGAAGACTGCATTTCTAGTAGGTGCAAAAGCAAGGCCTTCTGACTCCAGCCTACCCAGGGCCCCACAGTTATTGTAGCTTCCTTTTGTGAGTGGTAGATCAGTTCATTTGGCACTTGGTAAAGCATATGTGGAGACCAGATGCCGGCTGGAGGTATCTCTGTCCTGGAATCCAATACCAGTCTAGTGATTATCTCTCTTGGTGTCAATTTCTTTTTTCTGATCTCTAAATACAGTAGAAATGATAATTCAGCTTCATTTTTTCCCCAGTTAGGAATTCCTTCTGCGTGAGTCTCAGAAACATCACTTTGAAGAAAGGCCAAAATTTCCCCACAGTCAACCAGGAATAGACCTTTATGGTGGTGTTTCTCAACTGGGGACAATTTTGTCTTCCCCTCCCAGCCTGGGGATGTTTGGCAATGTCTGGAGACTTTCTGATGGTCACAAGTAAGGGTAGAAGGCTACTGGCATCTAGGGCACGGATGTTGCTAAGCAACCTACAATATCCAAGACGGTCTGAATGGGAATTATCCAGCCCCAAAGGTCCGTGGTGCTGGGGATCAGAAGCCTGGCTTTATGGGGACACCTGAGCATGGAGATACTCTGTGCTATGAGGAGATGGATGTCACCAGATGTCCATTTCAGCAGAAATAGGTAATGCTTTTAGGTAATGGATTTCTTTCTCTCGACAGGTTCTTCATTTTGAAAATGTCAAAGATGTGCCCTTTGGATTTCAAACGGTTACCTCAGATGTAAATAAACTTAGTTCCTTTTACTCTTTGAAGCTAATCAAGCGGCTCTATGTAGACAAATCTCTGAACCCTTCTACAGTAAGTTATTTTAAAGCCATTGGCAAGATTTAACTTTTTACTACGAGTGGTGTTTGACATTGTTAGACCTACCCTCTTCTTTTCTGGTGAAATTCATTTCTAGAATGTTCATTTATGATCTGAGACTTCTTAAAATAGGTCAGTCTGAGCAAGAGGTTAAGTGCAATGGAACCTGGGAGCAGTCACATCTTCTAACACAAAACAGAGAAGCTGGTGGGTTCCCCTTTTCCTTTTCTAACACTCATGAATTTCGCTCCTCCTTCCCTGTGGGGAGCAAGGAGAGTGGAGTGATTAACTATCTAGTAAATGTATCTTTACAGACAAGGAGCACAAGACAACTCATATTTTAAACTTCTTTCTCCTTAAGTATCAAGGTATACAGCCCGACAGGGCTTTAAGCACTCCATCTTATTTATTTGTGTACACAGTATGCTCCTAATACTCCTCAAAATCAATAAGAAAAATAATAGGAATTAGCACTTTTCATGAGCCCCAAACTAATTTTGTTTATTTCACTAGGCTGTCCAGATAGTGTCTATACAAGTAGCTCCAGTTCTTATGGTTCAGCTCTTTCTTGAAACAATCATAGAAAGAACCTTGTTGTCCCCTTACCTGGGGCCCCAAATTTTCATAGTATTTTTTTAACTTCTATTTGAAATACATAGTCAAAATTTTAGATTATAGAGAGGTTCCCTCTCTACTTTAGTAATACAGAGTTGATTCAGTTCCTGTGTGGATAGTTGTGGTTTCAAACTTACTAAATTTAAAAGCTAGTCTAAAAATATTTTACCATTACATTACAACTTTCTGTCATACGTATTTGTTCTTATGGTTAGCATCTTTTGAGGACACAAGTCTCTAGATACTGTTGTGATTTTATTCCTTGGGCTTGAAGACACATATAAACAACCATTCTATTTCAATAATCACCTGGGAAATTAAACAAAATTGAAATGTGAGTTGGTGCTGGGCATGACAAAAATTGAAATGCTCCCTCATTGATCTTTAAGGAGATGCCTAATATGTTTCTGTTGCAGTGAGGACAGTGGGGGCCCTCATCTTGCTGAGGCTTTCTGACTTCTTAGGTAGCACTGACTCTCAGTGAATGGCAGGTCAGTTCCACCATCAGATTGCATTTAAGTGAAGCTGACTTAATTGGTTAGGGCTGTAGGGAATCTGAAGAAATTCAAGGAGCCCCAGGCTTAGGTGACATTCGATGTATGTATAGTTTGGTTGAAGTTCCAATTCAACATGTAGAATGATTTCAACCCAAGTAGGAGCCTGCAAGATGTTTTGTAGACTGCTTTCCACTGCTTTTGTTGGTACTTAGCACCTGAAAATTTACTAGATAATTGTGCAAGCAATCATTGTCCAAGAAGGGTCACCTGCATCAGAACCACCTGGATGTTTGTTGAAAGGGTGAATTTTAGGGTTCATTTCTCCCTGTCTCTCTTTTTAATTAAAAAATTTATTACAGTAAGAAACGTTGCTATTAACCCTCCTCAAAATACTCCTCCTTGTTTTAATCCCATAGTTTAACACTTTAACCCGGAGTTCTGGAAGTCTTTCTTTCCTTGCTCCTTCCTCCCCTCCCTTCCTCCTTTCTCTCCCTCCCTCTCTCTCTCTCTCTCTGTACATGTCTTCGAGACATACTGAATGCCTTCACCCTGGCGAGTTGCTCCATGTACATATCTCATTTTAATCCTCTGAATTTCTGAAGCAAGATCAGTGCAGATGAGATTTAGGAGTTTGCAATTAAAATAAGCTTTAGGGTTAGAACCACTACTATATTCTCTGTAGCACTATGTTTCAAATTTTACTGTGTAGGTGAAACAACTGGAAATCTTATTAAAATGCAGTCTGATTCGATAGGTCTGGGGTGGGGCCTAAAAGTCTTCATTTCTTACAAGGCCCCAGGTGACACTGTGCCTTCTGATTCTTGGACTGTACATTGAGTATCAGGGATCTAGAGATTATGTATTTCAGTAAGGATAAGAAATTTCTATGGATGGTGTTTTCTATGTACATTTCCATTTTTTATCTATCTATCTATCTCTCTATCTATCTAATTATCTATTTCTTTTGAAATTGGACTTACTCTTACAATTGTATATATTTAACATAGTGTTTCTTTTGTCTTCCTGAAAGTTGATACTAGGTTGATGGATGCATCGAATAGTTGAGATGTCTTATACTGAAGTAGTATTGAATGCAAAGAAAATTCTCTTATTTGTACATGAAGTTTCAATTCATATTGTGTTACCAATTCTTAAAGTGTATTCATAGCAATAAATTTAAAAAATTCTTTTGTTAGAACAGTGTGACAATACAATAGCTTGATTATAGATCTTAAGTACTCTGTGACTTTATGAACTGGATAATTTTCAGGAATTCCTTAGCTCTACAAAGAGACCATATGCAAAAGAATTGGAAACTGTTGATTTCAAAGATAAACTGGATGAAACAAAAGTTCAGATCAACAACTCCATTAAGGATCTCACAGACGGCAAGTATCCTTTACTTATTCTGCTATAAATGGCTAAGTAAATAGAGCCTCCCTTCTCATAAAGCCGTGCTCCAAGCATGAGAAAACTGAACATCTGGAGGGTAGTATTTTTAGGACATAAGCTAAATTCTTGCCCATCAAGCCATGTCAACAACTTGAATTTCTGGGCATATCGTGTACGGTCTCATCATTTGGCAGAAACCGCTGGTGCTTCAGTTCCAGTCTACTTTGTCTTGCCCTCCCTGGAGCTTCCACCAGCCCTGGAGGAGCCCAAGAGGGGCCTCAAACAGGATGGGTTTTGGCAAATCATGAGGCCAGTTTTGACTCTGGAAATGGAAGAATGGGTATAATTTGATGATACTTGAGGCCCCTTCCAGCTAAAAAATTCTGATTTATTAAAGGATTTTAGGTAAAGAAAAATATAGAAAAAAATAAACTGTAGCGAAAGCTTATCTTTGGTCTCACAACTCCTTTTGCTGGCTTTCTGAGAATCTGGAGGTTTGAGAGCTACACAGTCCTGCCTTTTGCTCAGTGCTGCCCTGGGCCTCTGCCTGCCCTGCTGCCTTCTCCTTCCATTAAAACTCCCTGTGAGTCTTCTGCCTTGATTGAAAGGAATTGGAACTAAGATGATTTGGATTCTAATCAGTGACTAAGGTTCCTTCACTGGGGGATACATTTATGGTAAGTGCACATCTAGGTACTCGCTTGGGAAACAGCCAACAATCATTAAGGACCGCAGCATATGGTAGTAGCAGCTGGCTGTGGAGGGATATACTTCCAGGGTATGCACTTGTGAGAAAGAGCAGAGCTCATGGGGGCTGTCTTAGTTACTTTTTTCTGGTTGCTGAGACAAAATACCCAACGCCCAAAGTTAAGGAAGGAAAGGTTTATTTAGCTTACAGTTTGTGGAGGTTTCAGTCCATACTTGGCTGGTTCTGAGGCAGAGTGGCACATGGCAGAGGGCAAACATTCATGGCTGTCAGAACACAACAAAAGCAACCAGCAAAAGGAAGGAACTGCGGAGAAGCAGCCTCTTTCCTTTCCTTACACTGTAAACAAGCTACCCCTACCCAGGGGGCGTGTAGCTCTCACACAACATCTATGCCTTCCTCTTCCACAGGCTCAGGATGTGTACAGAGTAAGCACCCTGGCTTCCTGCTGAATCACTCAGCCAAACCTCTAAACTCCCCAGGTTGACACAATGTATCAACTATAACAGGGGCGTAGACTCATGAATGATAAAGTCCACATATAATGACATGGAATGAACAAGAATTTTGGAGATGTTTAGGACCTAGGTTCAAATCCAGGCATTGCCACTTATGAACAGTGGTATTTGGAGATGGACCTTCCATTTATCAAACTGGAAAGTGGGGCATATGCTACATGATTTTTACCAGGTTGTGAGGATCAAATTAAATAATATTACTGACAAACAGCAGCCACAGATATAAGTGCATGTGCACACATGAATACATCCATACAAATCTGTGCTTATGTTATTGAAATAAAGCTTCTTTGGCTCTGTGAAAACAAAGCTTTGATGTACATAGTACTAGGATGAGCACAATTTAAAAAATTAAAAGCACAAAAGAGCTCTTGTTTACATTGCTGGTAAAAATTAGGTTTAAGAATTTCTAAGTAATTATATTTTCCCTCAAAGAGTTTTTTTATTTTAAAATCTCAATATATGTAAAGTTTTGGACTAGAGAATGTAAATTAGTGAAAAGATTTCTGAATTTGGAAAGAAAAGCTCAGAATTTAAATTGAAGCCCTGCCACTTCTTCAAATTTCTTCAATGACGCTATTATACATTTGACACATACAGCATTTGGTGGGCCAGTTACATAATTTGCAGTGTCCAGTGAAGAAATGAAAATGCAGGACACTTTTTAGAAATTTTAGTAGCATTTTTAGGATGGTGACAATAGAACGTTAAACCAAGTGCAGGGCTCTTTGCATACTGGATTAATAGGAAAGTAAGAGAGTAAGGAAATGAAAATTCTTTGGAAAATGTCAGGTGCTATTCAAATGTAAGGAGATCTTATTGTTAAGGGATTGTCCTGTTGAACTCTAGCTTGTGGTGATCACAGCTGACCTTGAGGCTGATGATCTGCCTGCAGGGGCGGGCAGGAGGCGGGACCTTCAGGTAAAGGGAACTAGTATCTTGACCTGCTTTCCAGCTGAGTGAGCTATGACAGCTCTTTGATCTCTCTGAGCCCGTTTTCTCAGTGATAAAACGGGGATAATGATCTTTGCCTTACAGGACCATTGTGAAAAGAAATGAGAAAGTGTATGTAGAGTGCTGAGCACAGAGCTAGGCTTATGTAGAGCCACTGGACATGTATTTTTGCTTGAAAGCACAGGCTTGGACCTGGCTTCTCATCTTAGGTTTCTCTTTGGTAAGTCTGGTGTGATCAAGCAGAAGGAGAAAAGTCCTGAAATCGTGGTTTGTGCTACTGGGTCCTGTGTGCTGTGGCTGTTGGTGGCTCTTGCCCAGCGAAGGAACATGCACACTTCTATCAGATGTAGTTTGGAGGATAACGGTGCTGTTTGTGGTTTTCTAACATTGTTTGCAGGCCACTTTGAGAACATTTTATCTGACAACAGTGTGAGTGACCAGACCAAAATCCTTGTGGTAAATGCTGCCTACTTTATTGGAAAGTGGATGAAGAAATTTCCTGAATCAGAAACAAAGGAATGCCCTTTCAGAGTCAGCAAGGTATGTGGCAGCATGCGGCAGTCAAATAATAACTACTCTAATTTTTAATTAGTTAAGTTTTGCTTTTTAATTTTGCTTTATTTTTCATTTATACACTTTTGCCGTACTTACGATTAGATTTATCACGTGGGGTTTGCACACATACGTAACGCATCTTAGTTCCTTTTTTTTTGGGTCCCCTTCCCCTCCCATCCCTGCCTGTCCCCCCCACCTCTTGTTTTCCTTCCTATGTACAAAAGCTGTATTTCCATGGTATTGCCACAATTTCTTAGGTCTAAAGTAGGGTGCATCTGCTTGAGGCATTGGTAATACGTACGTGCACCCTACTCTAAATTGAAGGATTATGACAGCAGAGGGGGTGCGGGAGTTCACCCCAATGAGGAAGAGGAGGGCACAGGAATCTTTAGTAAGAAAGGAACAGAAGTGGAAACAAACTGAATCCTGTGAGAGGCCTTTGGATTGTTGAGAGTCCTTGACCATTTAGGCATTTTGTTTCCTACTAACTTCTTTATAATCTCATGTTTTTACCTACTGATAGGGAAGCACGTGTTTTGGTTTATTTATTTATTTTTTAGGTCTTTTTGAGACAGGGTCTCGCTTTGCAGTTCAGGCTGGCCTTGAGCTCATTTTGTTGCCTAGGCTGTCCTCAAACTCACGACAATCCTCCTGCCCTCCTGCTACCGCGCCTGGCTGGTAGTTTTGATTTTGTGTGTCTTTTGCAGTGCAGGGCATTGAGAGTAGGGCCTCAAAAGTGCTGAGCAAATGCTTCAGCAGAGACCTTGATATTTTAATTTGTAATTCATAAGGTACTTGGAAGCATGTGTTGGCTGTGAAGAAAGTGTAGGTCACTCACCTGCATCACTGGGTGTCACAGGGGAGAATTAGCAGCCTCCTCTGCAAGACGGTCTCAGTAATTCCCTTGATGTGAATGTCTGAAAAATAAGTGGTAGACACTGGTAAAGCACCTCTTCTGTAAATTAAACCAGAGAAGTGAGATTGGAAAATTGGCCCATTTTATTGGAGAATCTAGGAAAATCTAGGGATCCATATGAAGATGTGACTCTGTCTCTTCTGGTGTGATGACTTGTGTGAAGAACAGACCCAAAGCAACCCTTCCTTTACCACAGCACCCGAAGAAAGCTCACTTACCTGGTAACTTGAGTGCATTCATTGACTTTTCAAGTTTCTTCCAGAACCTAGAGTACCTGGGACCAGTTGCTTATTTTTGCCAAATACCGTAGAACCTTTTTAGTGCCAGAATGGGGGGGGGAGACCTTCAAGGTATGAAGTTAGAGGGACTCGCTTCCATGCCTCTTCCTTCCTCGTCCTTTTTTCTCCAAAGAAATTTTTTTAGTATTATACCTACTTCCAAATGTACTTTTCTCCACAGAATCTGTTTGTTTTGCCTAGTTCCTCCACTAGTGGATGGGCTTTATTATTATAAAGGGGACCATACCTTTTTCATCTTAAGGTGTATGGTTTGTTCACCTTCTGGACACACCACTAGGTGCCTGGAAATTTGTTGAATGACCAGTTAATCCCCAAAGGTCAGTTTGCTTAAGCAGTCACTGTCAGACAAAACCGACTGGCCTTTATTGGGCATTTTCACTGAGAGAGGACAACCTTACCTACTCAGAATATTGATGAATGGTAGAGGGGAGTTGGGGGTCCTCCTTCCAATCCCTCTCTCTGAGCTTGGCTCCCCGAGTTCAGTGGTCTTCTCAAAGCTAGCTGCTAGGGCCTGTGAGCACCAGATGTGTATCTGAGATACTAGGTTCTTCAGACTCAGAGCTTTTTCACATGTGTATAGTTTCTGAAGTGTGTAAACATGGCCTTTTCATTTTCTTAGTGTTGTCTTTCAAGGAGCTGAAGTGACGCAAGTGCATCATGCATTTACAGGCTACCAGTCATGTCCAACCCGCAGCACAGCTTCTTTCCCTTCTTTTGAAAAATATTATAATTAAAAAAATAAAGTTTCATGACTTTTATACATTAACTATATTACATATGGTTCAACACAATTCCTCTTCAATGAAAAAAGAAGAGCAAGGAAAGGAAGATAAGGTGGGCTGTGTGTTGGTCATAGCTGGGAGTCGGCAAGGAAGGGGCCGCGCTCCCTGACCTGTCGGAGGGATCCCTTCTGCCTCACTGGGTCTGGGATTTGCTTTCCTTCCTGGCAGGGGCTGGAAGAGGGGCCCGGAATATGTTTCAGTGAAATCTGAAGCATGTTGTTAATGCTCCCTCTCACTAAGTCCTTAGGGCTACATCATGAAATGCTATAGTCATTAGTGAGGCCTGGACTTTTGTGTTGATCACATTAATGTTTCTGGTTTTAACATTTAAGGAAGCAGTAATGAGTGTCTTTTGGGAATAGAGGAAGAATGTGTGCTATCCCAGTATTGTTGCAACTAAACCATAAAGCTAGGTGATACCAGACTCTGGGAGCTCCAGATTCTCTGAACAGAATTAAAAGTGTGTCTTGTCATAAATCTTTCAGTGCTTCGCTTAATTACACAGTAAAAGTCTCCTCAAGGCCGCGTGGGGATACACCTTCCTTTTGAATGCAGACGCTATTACTTTTCTTTTGTTTCCTTTGAATTGGTTTTGCCAACTCTTGAAGTTTTTGAATGAGGTGACTAAACTTTTCACGTGTCTGATGGTGTCACTTTTAATGACTAGACTAAATTGGCAAAAGTTTAGTATATATATGTATATATACACACACACACACACACACATATTAAAAGTTTAGTTACATATTTACATACATATTTATACACACATATGCACAGAGGTTGAGTATGTCTTATTGTAAATGCTTGGGACTTGAAGTATTTTCAGATTTTGGAATATTTGTAGACACATAGTGAGATATCTCGAGGATGAGACCTAAATATAAACACAATTCATTTCTGTTTCATGTACATCTCATACACACAGTTTGAAGGTAATTTTATGAAATGTTTTTAGTGTCCTGTTTAGACTGTGACCTGTCACACGTTGCATTTCCTAGGATAACCTTTAGTTGATTCTGGTTTTGGAGAGTAAGTCTCAGCTGGTGTTTCAGGAAGTGGGGCTGCTGTGCTCACAATCAGCTGTGATAAGCGGGTGGCAGCTTTTGGAGGCCATTGCTGTATGTATGTTCAGAAACTGTTAGGAATGTGACCTGATGGTGATGTTTAGACAAATCTATATTTTTTTAGAAGAATAAATGGAAAAATTATCAGTTAATCTAAAAAATAATCATGTTTTTTCCAGCATAGTTCTGTTTCTGGTTTTACATAGAACTGTAATCCTCAATTATTTGTCATCCAGCTTTTCAGTAAACACTTGCTATGTGCTGGAATATACTAGGAAGGTAAAACATGGTTCAGCCTTGACTACATTTTAATTAAGGTGGAAAGTGGAAAGATAAATAAGTATTTCATATAAATAAATAAGTATTCATGTAAATAAATATTTCCAGCACTGTGGCAAGTATTGAAATAGAGATATATGCAAAAAGTACGGTAACTTTAAGCTGTAGGTCTGCTTGAGGGCGGTGTCGGGTAAGGTTCAGTTACTGTTTTCCTGTAGTATCTCTGTAGGTCTGATCTGAACCTTAAAGTCACATCCTCAAGAGATTTGGTTAGCAGGCAAATATCCCATGGGATATTGATGAGTAACAATAAGTTACATTAAATTGCTTCCAGTCTTTTACATCTTAGTGAAAATCAGTTTTCCTTGAGAAAACCAGTGTCTGTGGAGGAGACGGGGATGGGGCTGGGGCGGGGAGAGCCTGGCTGGTCCCTGGAGGTAAATGCATGAGTGATAAAATCATTTCATGGGCTGTGCTACAAGAAGAGCATGGAGTGTGTTGGAACTGGGAGAGACTGAGAAAAAGTCTTGAGAGATTTTTATTTTTTAAAATCATGAAATATTTCAAGCAGACAGAAACTCATAAAGTATAATAACTACCGATGTACTTACTGACCAACTTCAGTAGCTTAATATTTTGCCTTACTTATTTCAGATGGTTTAAAGAGGAAACACAGCAGCTACACTGACTATGCACTGCCACTGTCACCCTTTCCACCGTTCTCCTCTCTCCTTTCTTCCTTCACCAGGACCATTATGAAGTTTCCAATTTTCTTATTCCATAGACACAGAAACTGCCTTAGAGAGGGCAAGTGAGTTGCTCAGTTTCAGGAACAGTTGCATTTGGGACTGAAACTCAGATTCTTATTTCTAATCCGAGCTCCTCACCGGCTCCGATTAGAGCAGATGGCAGTACTGGATGGAGCAGGTGGCACAAAGCAAAGGCAGAGGCCAAACCGAATGTGACTTTGTCCTGATATCTGCTAAGATGTCAAAGCGTTTTGAGGAGCGCTCTGTAAATGGATGTGTGGGTGTGCACTAGAGTTTACATTCAAGTCAACTCCACTAGGAATAAAGATCTCATAATTATGTCCATAATGAGTAACACAAACTTTACCTATATTTTCAGTCATTTTGCCTTATTTTTAATGTTTTGTATATGCAACTATAGTGGATGTAGTTGCTATAATGTATAATATGTGGAATTATAGGGTATGTGAATAATTTTTTCAAAGGAAGTCATAAACTCTTCACAGGACTCTAATGGTTTGGGTGCAGCACGGTTTGGGTCATAGTGGATGTATCATAAACCATAATGATTTGAAACCATAAGAGCAAACTTGTGTATATATAAGCTTATGTGTATTTATGGATGTATAGATAGCTTTCTCTATGTGTACATGTGTGTATCTGGGGGTATACATATTGTATATGTATATATGCATTTGTATGTATCAGTATATGTGTGCATATATATTTATGCTTGCGTAAGTTGAGAATGGTCCAAATTCTTGTCCTTTAATAGACAGACACCAAACCAGTGCAAATGATGAATATGGAGGCCACATTCTGTATGGGGAATATCGATGATATCAGCTGTAAGATCATAGAGCTTCCTTTTCAAAACAAGCACCTCAGCATGCTCATCCTGCTCCCCAAGGATGTGGAGGATGAGTCCACGGGTTTGGAGAAGGTAAGAAAGGAGGCAGGGACTCCTCCCTCAGGAGAGCACGGTGTGGGCTGTGAGACGTGGGTGGCAGCCCTGCCACGTGTGGCACTGGCTCCGTCATCCCCAAGGTCTTTGGGGTCCCGTCTGGGCCATTTTTTTTTTTTTTCCAGTTTTCATTTTTTTATTTTAAAGAGGAAAAAACCACCAACATTTCAAAAAAAAATTAATAGGAGGGTAACAATGGTTAATACATTATGTATTGTTATCTTTAAATTAGTTACTGAAAGTACAAGATATAGGCATTTAATTGTTCAAACAATATTAGCATAAACCTTTCTTTTCAATGAACTAAGAGAAATTAGTAGTAGTATTATCTTAACTACCTTTATATATATTTTTTATTTTAATTATTTTGCTTTTGCTTTCCTTCTTTTCTCCATTCCCCCATCCCAGTTTCTCTTTCCTTTTGAAGCTTTTCCCCCATTTTACAATATCCATAGTACATTTTGGATCTTATTTACTCTTTCAGCTTCACACACTAGGGAGACAATGTGATGTTTGCACATGTGTATCTGATAACTTATGAGTGTGGTCTCAAGTTTCATACATTTGCCTATAAAAGTTTCTTTATGGCTGAGTAGTACTCCACTGTATAAAAAGAAAAAAAAAACTACATCTTTTTTATCCATTCCTTGGTTGATGGGCATTTGGGTTGTCTCCATGATCTAGCTATTAACAAATTGTTTTACTATAAACATAGCTGCACATATATTGCTATAGTATGATGTTTTCAGTTCTTCTGGAAAAGCTATTCCCAGAAGGGGAATAGCTGGGTCAAATGAGACTACTAATCCTAGTTTTTTGAGGAATTTCCACAGTGGTTGTATTAGCCTACACTCCTACCAACAGTGGAACAGTGTTTCCTTTTTCCCTAGAGCCCCTCCAGCATTTGTTACTGGTTGATTTCTTGATAACAGCCATTCTTTCCAGGGTGAGGTAGAATCTCTATGTTATTTTAATTTGCATCTCTTAAATGACCAATGATGTTGAACATTTTTTTCATATATTTATTTGCTGTTTGTGGTTCTTCATTTTTGGATTGGGTCTCTAAATTTGGGATGTCTGATTTTTTTTTGAGCTCTTTTATGTTCTGATAGTAATCCTTTGTCTGAAGAACAGCGAGCAAACATTTTTTTTCCCCACATTGTGGGTTGTCTCTTCACTCTTTTGGTGGTTTCTCTTGCTGTGCAAAAGCTTTTTAAAAATTTTTTTGCTTTAAAGAGAGAAAAAAATGCAATAAAAGTGATACAGAATTTCACCACAAGATGATAGGAAGTTAACAATGGTTATTATATTGCATATTGTTATCTTTAAAGTAGTTGCTCAGATGACCAGATACAGGCATGCAAGATTGATCAAACAATAGAAGCACTAACTGATCCTTTCAATGAACTAATAGAAATTAGTAGTACAATTATCATAGCTCTCTTACATGTATACACAGGTCTTTTCTCACCTTTGTTCTTTTCTCTTTTTCCCATCCCAGTGCTTCTGTCCTTTTGAGCAGTTTCTTTCCCTTTCACAATATCTCTTGTACCTTTTGGATCTTATTTACTCTTTCAGGTTCTTACCCTAGGGAGACCATACAATGTTTACACACAGGAGTCTGGTTTATTTCACTTTTGAGTCTGGCCTGTAGTTGCATCCATTTACCTTTGAAAACCTCAAGTTTATCTCTATTTATAGCTGAGTAGTACTCCATTGCATAAAGATACCACATCTTTTTTAACCATTCCTCAGTTGTTGGACATTTGGGTTATTTCCAGGATTAGCTCTTACAGGTTGTGCTGCTATAGGCATAGCTACACATGTTTTGGTATAATGTCTGCATTTCTTCTGGGAAAGCACCCCTTTTGGTTTTAATATGAAAATATCCCACAGTAATTTGGCACTTACAATAGTGCTAAATTCCTGGCATGTGCTCTTATTAAATTCTTAACAACAGTCTTATGAATTAGAAACAATTACCATACTCATTTACCAACAAGGGAACCGAGGCCTACAGGGGTAGGTAAGTAGTCCCATAGTAGTCAGTGATATGCAGACTGAGGGTTTGAGCTCGGATAGTTGGAGCCATGTTCCTAACTCTAGGATGACATGCTTCCTGCATCTCCTTAGCAGGAAGGCCCCACAGTGCTATGCACCTCCAGCCTACTACCTTAAGAGCAGAAGCTATTAAAGAAAAAAACATTAGTAGACCTTGTTTTTCAGCATGGGGCATTGAACCCATGGCCTATGTACTGAGCTACATCTTCAGCCATTTTTAATGTTTTTATTTTGAGATGGGGTCTCACTAAATTGTGGAATTGCTCAGCTTGGCTAAAACTTGTGATTTTCCTGCCTCAACCTCCTATGGTGCTGGGATTACAGGCATGCTACATGGTACCAGAGTAGTGGACTATTTTTCAGAGCAGCTTTAGGTTTACAGAAAAGTAAGTGGCAAGAACAGAGGGCTCCTGTGTAGTGTTTCTCCCCTCCCCAGTCCCGCAGTGTCTCCTGTTCTTAGCGCTTTGCCTTAGTGTAGTGCATGTGTTGTAATCAGTGAGCTGCTGTTGATGTATTATCACTAATCCAAATCCGCTTACTGGAAACTTCACTCTGTATTGTACATTTATGGGTTTTAAACAGTTTAATTGACACACACACACACACACACACGAGATTTTATTATGCTTCAAATATTTTGTATTACACAGGTCATTATTATTACCTAATGCTATTATCACATATTATATTATTATTTTATTATATACAATATGTTGTAAAGTATATTTTCCTATCCTATGTATAAGTTTATTACTTTGTATTTGACATAGTTATACGGATTATCATGGCCACAAGACTGAGTGAAAGTAGAGGTTTTCTCTGTGTGAGAGAATGTTAGCTTCCTCTTGCTCCACCCTCTCCTGGTGCCTGGCCTCCCTCAGGCTTCCCCTCCCAGCTTCCCTCGGACCTCCCCTTTCCCTGGACTGCAGCCTGTGGCTAGGAAAGAGGAAGGGGGCTCTTAAAGAGCCAGGGATCAAGTGCTGCCTCTCCAGTAGGGCCTCAGTTACTTCTGACTCTCCAGGGGTGGGCAAATTCAGTCCTCTTCTTACCCACCACTTTAGTTCATTATGCTGTAGCCAGCACTTTGTCAGCTGAGTAATAATTTTTGTCCTTCTCTTTTTTGATATAATATTATCTCTCTTTTTTACTCCATTCCACGTCATAAGCGTTCAGCTCTACAACTGTCTTGGATTTTACCTTACTTAAAATATCCTCCTCCAAGTGTCAGTTATTTTTTTCTGAAAGTATAGAACTGAAGAACACGAATTTTTTTGTTTTTTTGGTCTCAGAAAGAAATACTTAAGCATACATATTGTATCAGTTTGTTATGGCTGTCATAAGAAAGTAAGTGCCACAAGTGGATGGCTTATTTTCCACAGCAGATGTTTATTTTCTGGAGGTTGCAAATCCAAGATCAAGCAGCACTGTCCCTCAAGGGCTGTAGGGAGAATCTGCTGCCGGCCTCTCTCCTACTGGGGATTGAACCCAGGGCCTTGTACATGCTAGGCAAGTGCTCCACCACTGAATTACATCTCCAACCTTTTAAAGAAAACTTTTGCTTTTGAGATGGAATTTCACTAAAATGCTCAGGCTGGGTTTCAGGGTCCAATTCTGCTGCCTCCCCTTCTTGAGGAGCTAGCACTAGACATTTGTAGCATGGTGTCCAGCTAACTGGCAGTCTTTGTGCACCTTGGCTTATGGATACTCCACTCTGATTTCTGCCTTCATCTTCACTTGGCTTTGTGTTGTGTTTGTTCCAGTCTCTGTGTCCAAATTACTCCTTTGAATAAGGACACTGGTTTTACTGGGTTAGGGCTAACCTTAAGGACCTTGTATTGATTTATATCCAAGTAATGTCACATTCTGAGATTCTTTGATTAGAACAGCAACATATAAATTAGGGATATGGATCAACCTTTAGCAAATACACAGCGGAGGCAAAATTTTGTTTACCCTCCAATGTAATATGTTTGAATTATGGTTGAATTTTTTCCTTCTTTCTACTCTCCGGTAGTAAATGGACTAGAGAATATATCAGTTGGCCTCCTGAAACTCTGGTTCTTATGAAAATCTTTTGGTCCTTATAATTTGTTTTAAATGAAAGACTTTATTGAAAAGCAATTAGAATAATTCACCAAGAGAGTGCAATCATTCCTTCCCCATCAGTCTGTGACCTTGTTCCTGTCCTCAGTTTTACTGATTTCACGTGAATGTGACTATCCCTGTTTTGCTGGGGTCATATCAGTCAAGGTACTGTCATTCTCAGGTACACTTGTGCTTTGCCTCTAAGCAGTGGGAAGGCTGAAGGGTGAGAATCAACTTAAGATTTGCTCTGTGAAGAATTTTATGACTCAGCCATTTATGCTTTGTTGCATGTCTCATTTTTAAACACCAGTGAAAATGGATGAATTCACCATCAACGAGCTCACAGAACAACTTACAGACAGTCTACACTCCCATTTTTTAAATAGAGAGTAATTTTGATTTTACTTTGAATTATTAAATTTTGGCATGCCTAGCATATGGGTATACTGCATTTGCTTGCAGAGCAATTGTAAGCATTCGTGAAATACATATAAAACCTTTCTAATTTTATCTCCATTTCCCTATTGCATACTTAGCACCACAATCCACACATCTGTTTCTGTAAATCTACTCTATAACTCAAAACAAATGAATAGAAAATGCCCTCGAACATTCCCGTGCAAATGGAGCAGTGGCACCGGCATAGGGTTGAAGAGGGGGAGAGAGGCTGGGGGCTGGAGGAGCTTCCAGGAGAAACTCGTAACGTGGCGAAGGTGCACCCTTGCTGTTCCATTCAGACTGCTTTGAAACCGAGTTCCTGATAACACTTCATGTTTTTAATCAAGCAAAACCTTTTATAATCATAAATAAATAAGACCGATTTCCTGTCTTTTTTGTCCTTCAGATTGAAAAACAACTCAACTCAGAGACCCTGTTGCGGTGGACCAATCCCAGCATCATGGCCAATGCCAAAGTCAAACTCTCCCTTCCGAAGTTTAAGGTGGAAAAAATGGTTGATCCTAAGGCTAGTCTGGAAAACTTAGGGCTTAAAAGTTTATTTAGTGAAAGCACATCTGATTTCTCTGGAATGTCAGAAACCAAGGGAGTGGCCCTATCCAACGTGATTCATGGAGCGTGCTTAGAAATAGCTGAGGATGGTGGCGATTCCATAGAGGTGCCAGGATCCCGGATCCTGCAACACAAGGATGAATTCAATGCTGACCACCCGTTCATTTACCTCGTCAGGCACAACAAAACGCGAAACATCATTTTCTTTGGCAAGTTCTGTTCTCCGTAATTAGTATATCCCAAGTTAAGTCCCATCCATTTATCTGTGGATGCAGATTTCTATAAACTCTTCATTCAGAGAATCATTTTCTAAATGCAATAAATTAACATTGCTGGATCAGGAAGCAGCCGGTCCTTCTCATGTGTAGCCCTCACATTAACAGGCCCTTCTTTTCTACTTCCTTTGTTTGTTTCTTTTTTTTTTAACCTCCATAAAAGAGAATGACACATACTTTTAATGAAAAAGAAGCACATTAGAGGAAAAAATATTCTTTTTTTTTTTGAAAAAAATATTCTTTATTTGTCAAACTGTCCAGGTTGTTTGGGCAAAAATGTTCTTTCACACAAAACAATTCCTATCAGGAAGATCTGGAGGATCTTGTTCCCAGAACTTTGCCTTTCTTCACCAGGATATAGAATGTTCTAGACACCCTGAAAATCTAAAGAAACTCTAGTGCATAAGACCCACAAAAGTGCCCTCATCCTGTGAAACATGCATATACCCTCTATGCACAAATCCTGTAAATTTAGGGAGACAAATATTCTTTTTTCTCAAATGTTGAAATTTTGGGATTTTAGGAGGATAATATGTTACACATATGGTTCAGTGCTTTTGGTGTGCTCTAGAAATCCACCAGTGGGGTCTGCACCAGAACTGTAAAAGTCAGTGCCTTAATAGTTCTGTAGTGAATATTCACACAAAATCAACAAATTTTGTCTATAGTCAACAATTGGTCAAATTTTGCTGACAAATGAATGTGCCACCAGCTTATAAAAACACTTTATGGAACTTTTTAGATTTTGGAATGCTGAATAAAGAATTGTAGATCTATACTAGTATAAGATGCTAAGAGGAAACACAGCTTTTATTTAAAAATTAGTTTTCATTTCTCATAGATGTCTCACCTGGACATTTGGTGCTGGCCTGGTGTCAGGGCCAGGGCTTCTGACTCATCTGGTAAAGGGACTTAAAATGCACAAGGACTCTCCTAGTAGCCAATTAAAAAAAAAAAAAAACTTTTGGTGTTGAAGGAAGTTGGCTCTGTCTAATGTGATGGGGAAAAAATAAGGAACTTAAAACCTCTAGAAAACATAAGTAAAGCTATTAAAGTACTCAAAATGCCTTGATACATTTTTTTTTCAGTCTGTGGGTGTAATTACTTTAGACAGTGAGTTTGTAATTTATACTAATAGTACTTTGTAAAGTGGTGCTCATAAGCTATCTGTGTTATGGCTCGTGTATTAATTCACTTCCAAAAGTTCATATTCACTGAAGATTGTGTGGCATCCTTTCCCTCATTCTTCCCTGCTATTCAGTGTCAATAGGTTGTTGTTCTTCCTCCAGAGGTTCAATATTGAATTAGTTCTGTGCTATTCGTAATACAATTTTATTGAATTGTGTGTTGTTTTTTCCATTATGTTAGAAATACGACTTGAAATGAGATCAAGCCATACATGTATGAAAGCATTCTTGAATATAAATGCCCCCTTGGTGACTGAGGTAGACTAAAAAGGAAAAGAATCATTCCTACCTGTTTCTTCTTCCTTCTTCACTATTTGCTCTTTTACTTCGTGAGCTCCTGGGGAAGGAAGGACCCCCAGTGCGACACTGCCCCCCAGTTAGTTATGAATTACATGGAACCCAAGGCCTGCAGAAGGACCTGGAGTAACTTTGCAGCCCATTTAACGTTGGGGCCTCCCTCAAAATGTAATTCTGTTAAGTGAGTTATACATGCTTAAAATATTTCCTTATTAAGTGAGTTTTTCTCAATGCCATGTTGTTTAAGTTATTCATGTTGTCTCTTACAATTAACAGCAGTGTGCACAAGTGAAAGTGTCTATTCTTGCAATAAACATTCAGTCTAAAAGCTGACAAACACTCCTAATCCTAAAAAAAAGGACATTCTTGCAGGAGGGTCAATTTTTGCCACTCTTGGCTTATTTATTCCCTTTCTCTGGCCTATAAAAGAGAAAATGTAGAATGTGTATAAAACAGATAAGTAAATATTCACAGGAGAGCGATGTAGTGTCTCCTGAAACTGAGTGCTCAGGGAGGTTGAAGTATCTTCTGGAATGTCTGAGCGAGTGGTTTCCAGCCAGGGGGCAATACTGCCCTCTAGAGGACATTTTTATTGCCACTCCTGTGAGGATGCCTCAGGACATGCTAGACATCCACAGTGCCCAGAACAGGCTCCCACTGCGGTCATCTATCTCACAATGGTGACTTCACTGAAGGAGAGAAAATGGGGCTCTCAGGGAAGGGTAGACACCGGCTGGAGGGTCCATGGGGGTAGGACAAGAAGAAACGGCTGGAGCTGGAATGGAAGAAGAAGGATGTTTGTTTGCTATCAGCTGGGGAGATAAAGTAACCAGGCTTGTTTATTTTGAAAGAGGCTCTGCTCTGAGGGTCTGCCCAGTAGGGGTGAGGGTTTTCCCGAGGACCCATAGGAGCACCACAAGGAGAGCTGACATTCAGTAGCTGTTACATGCAACAGCGGTTATAATGGCGCCAGTCTAATAAGGCTCTCCGCCCCCTGCCCTCTCCATCCTGCTGCACGTGGGATGGGGGAGCCGAAGGGCTGGCAAGGAAGCGGGAGCAAACCCAGCTCTGCTTCCTTTGCCTATCGGCCAGTGAGCCTGAGATACACCTTGATGTGGTGGACAGAGAAGCTTTAAATCATGACACCGAGTTACGGTTTAGATTTCCTGGCCTGTTTGTTTCTGAACTACATGTCTACTAATGTAGGAAAGTGGCTGAAGAAGGCTGAGTCTGGGGGATTTCTTCAAGGGGATGATGAAGATGGGAAACAGGGAGACTGAAAAGGTAGGGGCAAGAAAGAATTCAGGCACAGCTTGTCAGCACCCTGCCCAGTCCAGTCATGGGTATATTGTCTCATTTAATCCTCACCACAAGCATGAGGAGGGAACCATGGTCCCATCTTATTCATGAGGACCCCGAGACACCGACTACATGTATAGCCAGTTCAAGGCCCTGGAGCTAATGAATACTGGTGGCTAGATTTGACCCCACGTAGACTGAGGCTGGAGTTGGAGCTCTTAGCTTCTGTCTTTGATCTTTCAACTGGCACCAACCTCTTGACATCTGGCCCCTGAGTGTGGCTGAAAGAATTGATCTCACATCAGAATTGTGCCACAGACACCGGTGTGCCCAGGGCCTAACGATAGCAGCACCCTGGGTGTTACCACCCATACTACCTTGCGATGGACAAGTATGTAGCCCTGTAACTTCCGTTCTTCTCTGGTCTGGTCCAGAGCACTCACGCGGCACCCCTATCTGTCTGCCATATGAAAATGGCCAATTGTGCAGCAGTGCATCAGCGAAGTACTCGAAACTGGGAAGGTGAACTACTGGGAAAGGGTGGGGATCCGCTGCCACCTACACAGCCTCAGGCCCTGCCTCAATTCACCTGTTGTGGCAGAGCCTCTTGGGAGGGCAATTTCAGGACAGCCCTGGACTCTGAATGCAGGGCCTTCTGAGAGGTATTATTCTTCAATTTAAATAATCCACCAGCTCACAGCACAACTCCCTCAACTGACAAGAGCAAGGACACTTGATATATTGTTTTCTCTTCCTAGGGAATGGAGTTGTTAAGCTATAGATTATGCAAATATTCAGCTTTGCTAGAAAATGTCAAGTGGTATTCCTGTGTGAGTTTTACCAGTGCCTCTCTGTCTCCTATTATTATGATTAAATAATGATTATTAATAATCAATACTTTATTCCTGCTATGACTGTAAGCATCACCTCTCATTCATGGAGTATGATGAGCTGAAAGTTTTGCTAAACACGACAGATACTTTCACAGCAACTGTGTGAAGACCTGTCTGAGAGGTTCAGGCTCTTCCTGTAGGTGAGGGGAACTGAAGGACACTGAGGTTCACAAATATGAGATGAAAACCTTGGCGATCACACAAGGCCAGCCAGCTGGATGGTTAGGACTAAAACCCCCGCTCTCTGATCCTATGTCCTATGCTTACAATCACTATGCTTTGATTATATTACAAGTATCTTGCTTGGGGAGCATTGAACCATTTACCTTCAAAGAAAGATTTTCTTTTGTTTATGTTAAAAATGAAATATGAAATAGAAGATGGATGAATGCAGATAAAAATACAACTTAGTTAAATATTTACAACATAAATGAACATTCTAGGAATGCTTACTTTCAAACATTTCTGGTTAAATATATTACATTTTTTCCCCCCAATTCTACTTTTTCCTCAAAGGTCCTATTAAGTTCACTTTATGCCGTTTGCCATTTGCACTGAGTTAAAAAGTCTGCCCTCTTTTAGTCTGAGTGCTTGGGCTGGAGGCTGAGTTTACATCCTTCTTATCACCAGCCCTGCTTCACTGTCACGGAAGATTTAAGAGGCCGGTGTTTTCCCGCTCAGTGGCCTCTGTCTCTGTCATGATCCTCTGCCTTGACAATTACAGCTGCTTGAGTTTTCAAGGGCCTTTCAAATAAGGAGAGCCAAGAAGGTCACTAACGATAAGTGACTATTGCTGTCCCAGGACCCGGAAGAGGTAGGGCAGATAGCACAGCATTATTCACCACTAGAGCTGTGGATACCGATGTGCCCTGGATTTCATCTGCTTCAGGAGTCTGGCCAGACCCATAAGACATCCTTCTCACGCCTACATAAGCTGCTTTGTACCCTTAATCCCTGTCACCCGGTATAGACTATAGGAAATCGTAAATAGCAAAGACATAGTTTGAATGATGAAGAATAGTTTGTCTTTTTTTTTTGGTATCAGTAATTGAACTCAGGACCTTGCGCTTGCCAGGCAGGCACTTATGCCACTGAGCTATATCCCTGGCTGAAGGAGAATAGTTTGATTGGGTGGATTCTCCATGCATTTTGGCTGTCTTGGTCATCCCTTGTGATACAGGGGAAAGAAACTCCCAGCCTGCTAGATGTCTGCTGTGAATTTGTGTTCTCTAAAATAGAAGAATGAATTTTAGGAACAACAGAGGTTAAGAGCAGAATATATTTATTGGGGGAAAGAAAGCTTCTGTCCAAGAGACAGAAGAGGTCCCAAGTGGGCTGCCAAGGACCCTGTCTTTTCTAGGGATTTTTATAAAGCAAATCTGTGAAGTGAGGCAGGTCCAATGTAGGAAAAATGGGAAATCACAAAGTGGGCATGGGGTGGGAAAAATTATGGTCAACCAGTAAGATTATGAGTTTAATTGCTTTGGAAATATTGATTAAATTGGGATCAAATGGGGGAAGAAAGTCAGTCACGTAGCAAGTGGGCATGAATACAGAACAAGGGCCTTTCCTATAGAGGGCTGGGTTAGTGGCGCTTCCTGGCTTCCTCTAGGTGATTATATCTATTTAGAATACAACTCCCTGATGCTTATCCTTGGAAGTATGTGGGTGCATTTGTTTTACATTTTGTCTTGAGGTCTGACCCACAGAGGAGGTGCCTGTCTCTTCCCCATTTGCAAGGTATTTCATTTTCTGCACTGGCTCCTTTGAGGGCCTAGCCCTATCTGACTGCCTGTATTTCTACCCAGCTTAGCTGTCTGTAACATTTCCCCCTCTGAGGAAGTACACCAAAGTGCTGTGAGGGAATAACGGGTGATGACTGATCTGGCTTCTTCATGCTGAAGGGGATTGTAGTTGTTGCTAGACCCTACAGAGGGTCTATCTAAGGGCCCTTGATAGACACCAGGCATTTTCATCTTGTGTAGGTGTATAGCTTTAAGTCTGGAGGAGACAAAGCCAAGAAACAATTAAGTATGCATGGGCCAAATAATAGGATCAACAGGATAATTATGAATACAGTCAACAAAGATTTCCACCAAGAAGAGCTAGTAATGGCTTCCCATGATAAGGATAAAGATAAGGTCCAGGGAATTTCAGAGTCTGACATGCCATTGCTTGTTGTCTAATCCATTGAACAGCTATTGAGATATTAGCAGAAGGATCAGGATTTTATGCACAACATTCAGTTTTTACAATTACACAAGTACCTCTTGTGCTGCTGTTACAGTGGCTAATGTCACCCAATTCTGGAGGATCGCTTGTCTCATTAATTTTATCTTTTTATTTAGGAGATAGAGACCAACTGCAGTGTCATTTAAAACCTGTTCAGTATAGTTAGTTAAGGCCTTGATATCTGTCATATAACCCTCTCTCTGGAGCTGAATCTCTGGATTCCAGTAAAAGGAAACTAAAAGGAATCTAGCATATTTGTTACTGATTTTGTATGATTACTTGGGGTTTGGCATTTTCTAGGCAAGAACAAATTTTCCAAGAAATTAGAGCACATATAATCAAAGCATGAGCATTAGAGCTGACAGGTAAGTTTAGAAACTGTTTTTAAGGGACAGCAACTGTAACCCACTGGTTCTTAGATCCCTTTACTGATGGAGTCTGACATTTTGTCATAAGTCCTTCTAGCTTTAGTTTTAATTATCTCTAAATTTTTGATGACTTATGAGGTTCAGATGGTAACAATTAGCATTGTTTTGATCAATGAAAAACTCTTTAAGTTTTTGTACATGAACAACAATGTGTACTGTATTTGTGAAAACCAGCCTCAGCATCATTTTGATTATATATAGTATTTAGACAGGATAAAATCTCTCCATGATGGGAGCTGGGATTTTAGGCATAACTAAAAGGAATAGGTGAAGAGAATATTATCCCAGTTACAGCTTAAGCAAGATATTTTTCCTAGGGACTGTTTTTATTGAGGTTTTGATTTTTTTGTTTGTTTTTATTTTATTGATGCCTGGAAGGAAGGCCAGAGTCCAAAAATGTCAAAAAACCTGCGCCAATGCCCGGCAATAGGCTGGTTTCCTTTTTCCTCATAGTCGCGATCACTCAGGGCTCCTCCGTAGAGACGACAGGTAAAGATGACAGTCCAGCGGAGGGAGGAGGCAGTGCCCGGAGGCCCTTCAGTCTTGCTAGATCAGCTGGGTGTTTAAAATTTGCAATTTGATATTAATCCCAAAATGTAATAGCAGCTTGTTATGCTGCTTATCCCTCATTAGAAGTCAATGTTTGATTTGAGATTAACATTATATCTTTCCTGCCTAACTTACAGATCTGGGTAAATCCTCTAAAGACATCAATGTACTTACCAGGATCCTCTGAAAACTTTCCTAGATCTTGCTTGATCTGCTTTAAGTCAGTGAATGCAAAAGACATGAATGTGGGTAGTCTCATATGAATTATAATTATACTTTGAGCATAAATAAGAACTATTTCTTAATATAAAGAAAGTTTGAATATAAGGCAATTCTGATCATTTTTCTTTTTTACAATATGACTTTAGTTGGAAAAGAATATCATAATTAATATTTCCCTTTGCATTCCACTTTGGCTCTAGAGGGTAGGTGGGCAACATGTGTGTACAAAAAATATCAAATGGCTTTTTTTCAACATGGAAGGGTCAAACACTTGGACCTAACAAAGACTTCTCTTAGGGCCCAAAAGAAATCATTCAGTGTTCCCAGAACATGTCTGTAGAAATGGTATTTCTGGAGGGATCAGGAGCTGTTATGAAAAATAGGAATCCCTGGCTGAAAAGTCTTTAAAGATTTGTGTTGAAGTTAAACTCTTTCTGCAGTACTTTTCCAAGATTTCCTGAATAGTCATCTGAATGTGTGGGAGGCAGTATTGTGCTTGTTTCTTAAGCTCATATGGCCTCTGATTCTGCTAGCCATACCATGTCCTAGAGTACTACTGTTTAATGTAACACATTGTTGGAAAATTCAACTTACTGGGGAAATTGATATGCAGAGATAAATCAGTATTTGTTAGGTTTCAATGTGAATGCTCTGGAAAGAACCTAAAGAGGGAGAAAGGATTCCAGTATCCAATCAATAAACTTATAGAGGGGTTCAGGCTCTTCCTGCAGATGAGGGAACAGAAACTTGATCCCAGTGATTTCTGAGACACATTCTGATGCCAACAGTCTGAAGAGCCAAGACAAGCCCTCCATCCATGACATGGAGCCAACCACCAGCTCCACCTCTGAAAAGCATGATCCAGGGTCTGATGTTCCCTGCTTACTATGGGAACAAAGGTCAGCCTCTCCACGGTGAAAAGACATGATTACTACAGACATCCCTTCCCAATTTGAGAGCAGATGGGAACATCTGAGACAAGAACACACCTTGCCAATTCTAAGATCTCACATGGGTGGTGAAATGACTCTTCTTCCAGCAGTTCCAGAAAGGTTGCCGAAGAGGTAGGACAGATCAAAACAACACAACCAGCTTCTTTTCTCCCACACCGCAGAGCACATAATTTTTCTAATTGTAAACACAGGTTTTTCTCTTTTCCTGCAGCTCACCCTGTCTTGTCCTTTTATTTGGACTTTCTCCAATATGTGCCTCACTGCCTAGTTATATAGGCTGTTCCCAGCACAAGGGCATTGCACTGAGAAGGTGAGAGGGGACGTACATAGCAGACTGCCATAGCACAGTGTGAGGCTGTTTCTGCCAGAGGAAGTGTCCCCTCTCTTGATTCACAGAAAGGTGCTGTGTAGGCTTACTGTGGTCTGTTCAGTATTCAGTAATATTTTCAGCAGTGAAAGCCTCATCAATCATCAATATCACTATTATTATTATTATCACTGCTGACACTGACACTATTGATTTAGTACTCTACTTTGCTAAAACAAGGATCCTAAGAAAACTTAGGTCAACTAGAAGTAGGTAGATTTAAGGAGGAATTAAGGTGATAAGAAATAGGCCATGCTTAGAAGGACGGCTCTAGGAGAAGCATGGCACAGCTCTGGACATGCACTGAGCACTGACAATAGCAGAACATGTTGCAATGAGCACTCTGTGTGCTATGACGAGAAGTTGAGATATGACTTATCTCCTTGACTGTTACCCTTGCATCTGCCTTAATCAACCTGTGGTCCAAAAATGGTCAATGTCATCTCTAATCCCATTGTTTCTTAGAAAGAACATCTGCATAAAGGGGGCTTCATGCTTAAGAGCCTAAGCTTGATTGTTGGAAGAAATGGGCACTGATGTATTGCATCCAAATAAAGAGGTCTTCTCTTTTTCAAGATCTGGTGGTGAGTGCTAAGTGTGGTCAGCCACTGATGTCAGGCTGTGAGAAGTTGGGATGGGTTATTTTTCCCTGCCCTTAATACTTCTTTGCTGACTTAGGGGAAAGCTGGAACTTGAAGAGCAGGGTAATTAGGTCAGTGGTTTTCCTTGTAGAGAACAGGTTTTTCCATCCTTGGGGAGGCATTATTGCAACATTTGGCACAAGAGTCAGCCTGCCTGAGTTGGTGCACAGGAGACCACTCTGAATGTCTCTTTCTTTGTCACCAAAATTCAGCCTAGTGAGAACGTGATGGAGTTATAGTAGCAGTCATTGAGACTTACAGAGCTGTATTCAATAATTTTAAGCATATCATGTTCAATAAAGAGTTATTTCTTCTCTTAATGCAGTTGGATTGAGCATCTAAAACGTAGGTGTCTTAACACCTAACTACTGAACTAGACTATCATTTCCTAACTCCCTACTGTCCACAAGTTTATGTAGAAAGTTTTCACTAATGGAATATTCATTAATGCATTGGATAAACATTTGTTGTGTTTAACACTGGCCAAAGTGTGTGTGGAGGGGACACAAGAGCAGGACACAGAGGCTGTGGTCACGTCGCAGAAGATGAGCATCCATCACTGCTGTTTTGGGGCCTTGGAGAGTGTGGGAGCAGAGAGGGAGGACTACTGGTGAGGAAACCTCAAAGAGTTGAGCTGAGTCTGAAAGGGCCAGGCAGCAGTAGGTAGGAAACAAGGGTGTGAACAGCATATGCAGGACCACAGGCATGGGGTTCAGCGTGGGTGTCAGGTGGAAGTGTGGGAAAGACTCCTAAGAAGAGCTGCAGTGAGCTCAGGGAGGGCTGACTGTAACACCCTGTGGAGCTGTAAAGTCATCCCGAAGACAAGCAAGTGTAAGTAAGCCACTCACAAGTGAACTTTTTGTGCTATTCTCAAGGAAGAGGGTTTTTCTATGTTGAGAATGAGGTACCTGTGCAACACTCAATAGGAAAAAAATGTAACTTCACTTTACAGATACGAGGAACTAATAGTTTAGGTTAGAGACCAAAACTATGGCTTTGGAGTACATTGGGGAAGAAGAGAGATGGGAGGAGTTTTAAGAAGTTGGACATGGTTCAAAATGTCAAGTGCTATAGCACTCAGAAGCCTGAGGCAGGAGGAATTGCTATGTGTTTGAGGCCAATGTGAGCTACAAAGTGAGTTCAAGGCCAGCCTGAACTGCATAGTGTGTCAAGTGCTACAGAAAGCTTAGTTACCTCACAGACTGAAAAGTATCTATGGGATTTTAATTGATCTGAGCAGGAAAGACTTCAGAAGGATGTCTGTGGAGCTTTCTTCCTCAATAGGGATGCTCAGGCATCTAAGTAAGACATGAAGTACACTTAGTTTGCAAATTCTTGATGTAAAATAAAGTTATGACAAGTAGCCTAAAACTGAAGGGAATAAGTTTTGCATATCAAAGCAAAAAAATCAACTTCTGAGTGGAAAAGCAATTTTCAAAGATTAAAGAATGGAAACATAAAGTTAATCCAAACTGAACCTCAAGAAAAATTTAATTGGTTTCTTTTCTTACCTTGTATCCCTGCTTTCTTCTGATTTAAAATCCTATAAGCAACTTTGGTAACTAGACTACAGTTTAATTCTGTCCTCTGTAAAGGCGGGGGGAAGAACAAACCCAACTCAGACTTTCTCCAGAGTCAGGCAAAGGAACTTGCTGCAAGCTCAGTCAGATCCATTCCTGCTGTCTCAGAGATTTATCAGGGATCTAACTTGCAAAAGAAGGTGTCTGGCTACTGCAGGGAAGGATGGAAGAGGGTAATTTTTCTGTGCAAGAACACAAACTGCACTAACTTTGCATCTGTTTTCAGTTGAGCATTTGTCCCACATTTGAAACCATTTTTTCAGTGAAGTGCTATGATCTCAGTATGGTTTGAGTGTTGCCCCCCCCAAAAAAATTCATACTTTGGGAGCTTAGTCTGTAGTGTGGTGGTGCTAAGAGGGAGCATAGGGAAGAAAGGTGTATTAATATTACCAATATTGACTTCATCAGGTTAAAACACAGGGCAAAAACAGCTTCACTAGGGCAATAGGTGTAAATAGAAATGCTCATTAATAGTTATCTCTGCACACTCTGTCAGCTACTCAGACCTTTGATTCTCATTTTTGGTTACCATCTCCTGGGCATCTTGGGTTGATTTCTTTAATTGGCTCCAGGTCAGGTTTAACCCTATCCTTGTCTATTGGTTGTGCTGTGGTCTCTGAGGCATCACCACCACAGGACTGAGCATGAGCTTCTTGAAAGGTGGTACTAACTTCTTCTCTAGGTCTGAGACCATGATGCAACTGGACAGTGAGCTCTGGCACCCAGATAGGCCATTCAGTGTTCTCGAAATCATAAGTACTGGGCTGGGTCCCTTCTGTTGTCCTGTATGAAGATCTTTCTAAAGGACCCATCCTAGCTTTTCTTTTTTTACCTGATTGAATTGTTTTTCTGCTGCTGTAGTCCCATCCCTAGTAGGATTTTAAAAAGTTAATAGTATATACTGCCAAGTGAAGTCTATTATGAGATGTGAAATTAGTATGGAAGGATTCACTTTTGGTTTTTGTACCTGAATTTTGAGCATATGATGAGCATGTTCAAAATTTTAAGGAATGGGAAATCCTTGGAGGAGTTGCCACTGAAGGGATTAAAGTGTCTCTTCCAGGACCACTGAGGTTACAGGAAAGTTGGAATGAGTTCAATCCTTGATCTCTCTGTGGCCTCTAGTTTTACAATGCTATTATGGTTTGTGTCTGGATGCACCTCCCCAAAGCCTCATAGAGTCACGGGGTGGGCTTCTAGAGTTTTTGATTGATCCATGGTCCAATGCTGGGATTATGGGTGTGAAAGCAATACCCATCCTGTGGTGGGAAGCCTACGTACAAACATAAAGGAAGAAAGGAGTCTTGATTTTGCTGCTCCTCCATTTTTCTCTTGCTGCTTTTTCTGTTTTCCACTGCCATGAACTGTTGCCCTCAGCCATCTGCCACCCTGCCTTGGAGCCAACCAAGTATGGACCAAAACCTCCACAAGCTGTGAGCTAAATACACATTTCCATCCACAATTTTGAGCATCAGGTATTTTTTCTCAGCAACGAGAGAAAAGTAACCCAGACAGATGCTTATCTTGCACCCATTCTGCCATGCTGACTATCCTCAGCAGAGGCTGAGCCAATGGGCCTGCCTGCCTTGTATTTTTGGTCTTCAATAGTGTGAGCTGAACAAACGTCTTTGCCACATCAAGTGCAGCTGTCAAACTTCCCAGGGGGCAGACAGTAGGGAATGAAGAAATGAGGACAAGAGCCAGAATACATAAAGCTGAGGTCAGGTGAAGCCCTCTCTTCTGATGGGAAAAAAGAACTGCTAAATGACTACAATGGACTTATTTATGCACTTGGCAGGTTGATGTCACATGACACTTCTTTGTCTAGCAGCTTGTTTGCTTGGATTGCCTCAGGCTTTGTGTGTTGTCAGAGCTTTAGCCCTACAGCTTTAGCCCTACACTAAAGATCAATCTCTGGTTTTGGCCACTCCCCATACTTCTTAATGTACCCAGACTCATATATTTCATTATAGTAACAGAAAACTGACTAATATATAGGATATACCTAATATCTGCATAGTATTTTAAAGGATCTGGGTGACTTTGGTAGACTCCCTCCCTCCCAAATTGGATGTCTAGCTTTGCCATTATTTTCTCTAACAGTATGAAATCCGTGTTTAATGAACATAGTTTTCTTGTTGCTATGTGGTCAAATCTACAAGATAACCTATCAAAACCATGGATGCTTATTTGTCTGATTGTCAATGCATTTCTTCACCCATGCATTCCGTTTCCTGGAACTCCTCAAGGGACAATGAAACCAACAGTATTCTTTCAAGGTCCTGTGGAAGGCATTTAGGGATAAAGTGTATTCTTGGGAGCTCTGGAAGTAGGATAATTGGATACTGTTGTTCCAAGAGGTCACTGGGTATAGAAGCTTCTTCTGCCTGAATCCAGGCCTTGGCTTCAAAACACTCAAAGCTCCAATGCTGCCAGTGGGTGAGGTCAACAGGATATGTGGGAAATTAGAACTTCAGCCTTTGTGAAATATTGGGCAATGTGAATGAGCAGCCCTCCTATAAAGTATATAGAAAAGTCAGCACATTTGTGGTTGGGTCATATATTGCTTGGGGATAAATATACAACTATTATTTATTTTGTCTGATAGCACCTTTTAATTTTGCAGTAAACTCTTTGGCAACATTGGGCTGAAAGATGAAAGCACCTGTTTCATGAAAAACTAAGGGCTGAATTTCCATTCTTCATATTGATGATGAACATGGAACTTGCATAAAAACTTCCCATGTACGATAGGCTGTATAAAATCACAAGCAACATGGAAATCAGAAGCACAGATTGCTGAAGAAGCCTTATCTTCAGGCTTACAGACTGTGTAACTGCAGCTGGGGCTTTTCTGCAACATTCTGGAAAGTATGGTTTTTCATTCACATTATGTGGTTATTGATTTTTAATTAATCAACTCATTTTAAATTCCACATTTATGTGGGGGCAAGTGAAACAGTAGCTGTACCTGTATGGATTCCACTAGAATAAAAGTGGCCCAAACAATAAAATAATGCCATTTTTGTATCAGTATTATGAGCTGTTTCAAACAGGAAATAATTTATGTTACTATCAGGAATGGTTGCAGTTTTGTTTTGTGTTGTCTTAATTACTTTTATCTCATTGGTGAGACAAAAATACTCAACACCCCAAGTTAAAGAGGAAAGGTTTCTTTAGTTCATAGTTTGTAGAGGTTTCAGTCCACAAATCCATAATTGGCTGGCTTCAAGGCAGTGCAGCTTGGCAGACAGACATTTCAGAAAAGAAATAGTTCATGGTAGCCAGAAGGTAGCAAAGCAATAAAAAAACAAGCCTCTTTCTTTTACATTGAATACAGGCTACCAGGATTAAGGCAGTGCCAAACTAATCAGTGGACCAATTTAATAATCACCCACCCACCCTTAATCCTAGCATCTGTAAACCTACCATTGTGCCATGAATCAATCACACACTCTATATCTAGCTGCCTCTAAAAAAGCCCCACCTATGATTGCATGAGGTTTTGGGGAGACATCTGGACACAAGCCACAACATATGTGATTCGTAAAGCTTTCAAACTGCAGCGTTTCAAATGAGACACACCGACATTACTAGAAACTCCATTGTGAGTTTAAAAATTCAACATTGGAGGTAAAGTTACATATTTTTATAGTAATAGCATAAATAGAAAATTTTGTAACTTCCACTTATAATGAAAGCAACTTTCTAAACTTTAAAAGACTCATGAACAGCAATAGACATAAAATCAGTCAGGGCTCATAAAATTCATAAATTATTTTATGAAAATAATGGGTGAACAGAAGGTGAATTGTAAAATTTTATCAAGTTTGAATATAAACTCAATAACTAGAGTTTTCATAAAGCATATCCAGCCAATACTCAGTTGGATTTTAGAAATGTTTTTAATCTTTGAGAAACTGCACTGTAAGCCAATTAATGTCCTGCAGTTGTATTAACGGTTTATTGTTTTTTGGTAAACACATCCTTTACCTTTTGGAGACAGAGCCCACCATGGTGATAGAGAGCAAGCACCCTCCTGAGTTCATTATCTGTTACTCGTTGAAAGCATAATTTGTGTTTCCTTCTGAGGTAGTTCATGATTTAAGAGCTGTTTTTTGCTAAAACAAAACAAAACAAAACAAACAGCCAGTGATACTTTTTGTGGTCATATAACTATCCAATGGGTTACCAAATACAGAAGAAAGCTTGATTTTCATTTTATGTCCATGTCTTCTATTAACTTAAATGTTGGGTCAAATCCCTGCTTACATCTGCATAGAGACAGGTGAATCATTGGAGGAGTCTCTGTCTAAACAAGATAGATTAACCCTACATTTAAGCAACCTGTCTCATCTCCCTTCAAGACTGCAAACATCAAAATAAGAAATTTACAGGATCATTCAACTATCAGTTGACACCTGAACCTATGGCCACCTTGGGTTCCAGGAGAGCCTCCATAATACTGAGGCTTTCTTAAACAGAAAAAATTATTCCATGCAGGTTTCATTGCTCCTTCAAGCAATAAAGCCTTTTCCAGAGCTATCTTATGCTGGGTTTGGGCCAGCAGACCCTGATAGAGGAATGAAAAATATGAGAGACAGTATATATCTTTGTTGGTGTAAGTCAGGGTACTTCAGTGAAATGAAGCACAAACTGATTTAAACCCCTTGATTTACTGAGGAACAGCAAGGGAAAAGCACTCTGCTGAGTGCAGTTTTCTGGTTAGCAAGGCACGTTGACAACTGCCTGATCCTTTAGCTTTTATCTGCTTGTCCCCTAGGAAGCATCCTTATTTTTGTCATAAGGCCCATTTCTGTTCGAGTTGGCCAAATATCATGACCTCAATATGTTCCAACTGCTCAGAGTTAGCAGTCTTCCACCCCAAGTCCACCTGAGCAGACCTTGACCTGCTGGGTGTAGGAAGGAGCTCCATAATCCTACAAAGCCAGCACTGAGAGAATGACCAACTAGACTCAAGCCCATCTCAACCAGCCCATGAAAGCCTGGCCTGTTTCTTCATTAGGAGGCCATCTGATCCTCCCCAACAGAGCCGTGCCTTCTTCAGTTCCTCAAGCTGCAGGGCCTTCCCATTTTCTCTTCTTTTCTAATCCTAGCTGATACTCAGCCTTTTCCTCTCACTGCCACTGGTGTGTCTTCAAATTTTTCCTGAAACGAAATGTCAAGAGCCTGCCCTGGCCAAGTGTAAGTCTCCATCTCTTCTCTGGGGAGACCTCTGTGGACCCTCCCTGGTGACATTTTGTTTGCATTTTGTTCAAAATCAGTTGGAAGCCTCTAATTAAATCATTAAACCAGTGCCTCCAAATCCTCAGAATTTGATGTTGTTAGCTATTTGTAATTATTGAGAATAAAGTTATTTTAAATGTTAAAATAATCAATTTAAAGAATTTTTTCACATATTCTAGGTAGGCAGAGATACATATTATTTTAAAATTGTATTTTATTTTCTGAAACAGTTTTTATACAGAACAATTTTGAAGGTCAACCAATAAAATCAGTTGTTAATTAAGAAAAGAATTCATCTATTTATATATGTGCACACAAATTAATTAGTTTGGTGCCTTTTTCACTTTCTTTTTTTATTTTAAAGAGAAACAAACTAACAAAACAACAACAATGAAGACAAAAACAAAAACAGAAACAACGAAAATGATACCTGACCTCAAAACAAAAGGATAGGAATCAAAGTGTCCTTGTTTGAAAGATTAATTATATGGTCACACTTTCTATGAAGTGTGGTAGAACAGCCAAAATGCTGTGAAGAAAAGGACTTTGAAAAAGAAAAAAAGAAAAGGACTTTGAAATGTTCCGTTTACTTCCTCTCCCCGTTGGCCTCCACCGAGGTGCTGTTTGGGCTAGTGTTTCGGTATTATTGCTTGTAATCTCAACCCCAGTTCCGCAGAAAGCATTTGTTTCCAGGTCCTGGGTAGACCTAGGCCTGAATAAGTGAAGAGCTTTAGGATAGAATTGAGAAGGAAAATTCAGGAGAAAGGTATTGAGCCACACACTGGTCACCAGGACTCAGGGAAGGCCGTGAACTGTACAAGTCTGGGAGCCGGGGTCGGTGACAAATCCGTGCAGGCCTCAGGGAGCAGGGCCAGCCAGGCCGCTCCCTGAGAGCGGAATGGGGATGCTGGTTTGGGAGTTGGTAGTCCAACTCTCTAATCTGAGCTCTGTTACTTGAAAACTGGTGTAATTTGTGGATCAGTCAGTTTCTGTGGCCCGTGTTTCCTCTGTAAAATTTTAACCTCTTACTGTTTATTCCATCTCAAACCAGCGTTGTCAATTGAGAAAACCAGTTATCTCGCGTCTGTTCATCCCCCTATGCCACTAGATGGCGCTGTTCATCATGCTATAGCAGCGATGAATTCTAAGATACTTTCTTCTAGTTCTCAAAACTAGCGGTGCCTAGAGCTGTTTTTGCTTGTCTGGGAGCGTTCTTGAAATGTTTTCATCTGCTTGTTGCCGAAATAAGCACTCATCAGATCTTCCTCTGATGGATTCTTTTTTATTTTTTATTTTTTTATTTTATTTTATTTTATTTTTTGCGGTACTGGGGATCGAACTGAGGACCCTGCACTTGCTAGGCAAGCGCTTATTCCACTGAGCTATATCCCCAGCCCCCTCTTTTTTTATTTTAAATAAAGCAAAAACAAAATAATAAAAACAAAGACATAAAACAACATAAAAACGAGAACACGATACAGAATTGCAAAACAAGGTGATAGGAAATTAACAATGGTTGTTGTATTACATATTGTTATCCTCAAAGTGGTTACTCAGATAACCAGATCTAGGCATGTAAGACTGATCAAACAATTACATATTAATAGTTCCTTTCAATAAAACAATAGAAATTATTAGTATCATAGCTGTCATATCTTCCCCCCTTCTTTTCTATTTTCTTTCATCCCAGTTGTTCTTTCCTTTTGAGCAGTTCCTTTCCCTTTCACAACACCTATTGTACCTTTTGGGTTTTATTTACTCTTTTAGTTTTTTACACTAGGGAGACAGTACAATGTTTACTCTTGTGAATTTGGTTTATTAAACTTATGAGTATGGCCTTTAGGTGCATCCATTCACCTGTAAAAGCCCCAAGTTTATATTTGTTTATAGATGAGTAGTACTCTATTGTATAAAAGCACCACATCTTTTTTATTTTTCAGTGGATGGGCATTTGGGTTGTTTCCAAGATTTAGCTATGATAAATTGTGCTGCTGTAAACATGGGTGCACATATATCACTGTGGTGTGATGTTTTCAGTTCTAAACCCAGAAGGGGAATAGCTGGGTTAAATGGGGCCTCTAATTCTGGTTTACTGAGGAATCTCCAGACTGATTCCCACAGTGCTTGCACCAGTTTACACTCCCACCAACAGTGGAGAAGATTCTTTTTCCCTCCACAGCCTGTTCAGCATTTGTTATTGGTTGATTTCTTGATAATAGCCATTCTTTTTGGGGTGAGATGGAATCTTAGAGTTGTTTTAATTTGCACTTCTCAAATGATTAATGCTGTCGAACATTTTTTCATGTATTTATTTACCATTTGTATTTCTTCATCTGAGAAGTGTGTATTCATCTCGGATGCCCGTTTTTCGATTGAGTCTTTGAATTTTGGGGCCTGATTTTTAAAAATTCTTTATATGTTCCAGATAGAAGACCTTTGTCTGAGGGACAGCTGGCTAAAATTTTTTTCCAGTGCATGGATTTTCTTTATACTCTGTTGGTGATTTCTTTAGAAATGTAAAAACTTTTCAATAAGATGATATCCCAGTTGTTTATTCTTTGAAGTATTTCCCATGCAGTTTGGTTTTTGTTCTGAGTCTTCAAGATTGTTACATACTCTCTCTTCCAGTAGATTTAGTGTTTTTTGTTTTAATATTTAGATCTTTAATCCATTTTGACTTTAGGTTGGTGCATGGTGATAGACATGGGTCTAGTTTTAGTCTTCAGCCTGTGGAAAGCCAGTTTTTCCAGGGCCATTTATTAAAGAAGCTGTCTTTCTTCCAGGGAACTTGTTTGGCCCCTTTGCCAAAGATAAGGTGGCTAAGTGTGCTTGTGGTTTTGTCTGCATCTTATAGTCTGTTTCATTGATCCTCAGGTTTTTTTTTGCCAGTACCATGCTATCCTACAATAGCTTTGTAGTATAATTTCAAGTCAGTTATTGTGATGCTTCCTGTTTTGCCTTTGTTGCCCAGAACTGCTTTTCCTATTCTGGGTCTCTTATAGTTCCACATGAATTTCAGGAGTGTTTTCTGTACATCTGTGAGGTATACTAATGGTATTTTGATTGGGATTGCATTGAATCTGTATAACAATTTTGGGAGTATAGCTATTTTCACAGTGTTGCTTATTCCTACCCATGAGCAAGGAATATCTTTCCATTTTCTGACATCTTCTTCAATCTCTTTTTTCAGAGTACTGTACTTTTCACTGTATAGATCTTTTACTTCTTTTGTTAGATTGATTCCTAAGTATTTCAACTTTTTGGATGCTATTGTAAAAGTTATGGTTTCTCTAATTTCTCTTTCAGTGTGTTTGTTGTTTGTATATAAGAATGCTATTGATTTTGAATGTTGACTTTGTATCCAGCTACACTACTGAATTTTTTTATAATCTAGGAGTCTTTTGGTGGAGTTTTGGTATCTTTCATGTAGAGTATCATGTCATCTTCAAATAATGTTAATTTCACTTCTTCCTTTTATTTCTCTCTCTTGTCTAATTTCTCTGGCTAATGTTTCCAGAACTATGTTGAATAGGAGTGGTGATCATGCACATCCTTGTTTTGTTTCTGATTTTATAGTAAAAACTTTCAGTGCTTTTCCATTTAGTATGATGTTGGCTGTTGGTTTGTCATAGAAGGCTTTCATCACCTTCAGTAAAGTCCATCTATTCCAATTTTCTGTAGGGTTTTTTTTTAAATCACAAATAAATGTTGGACTTTATCAAAAGCTTTTCTGCATTGTTATGGTTTTTGCCTGGTATTTTGTTTCAGCAATGAGAGAAAATTAACCAAGACATGCATCTATTGAGATGATCATGTGATTCTTGTCTTTGGTTGTTTGCTATGAGGTATTACATGTATTGATTTGCACATATTGAACCATCCCTGCATTTCTGGGATGAATCCCACTTGGTCATGGTGTATTGTCTTCTTGATGATTTGTTGCATTCTATCAGCTGGTACTTTACTGAGAATTTTTGCATCTATGTTCATCAGGGAAATTGACCTATAGCTCTCTCTTTCTGGTTGAGTTTTTGTCTGGTTTTGGTATCACGGTAATACTTGCCTCCAGGAATGTGTTGGGGAGAATTGCTTCCCTTTCTATTTTATCAAAGAGTTTGTGACGAGTTGGCATTAAATCTTCTCTAAATTTCTTGGAGAATTCAGCTGTGCATCCACCAACCCTGGGCTTTTCTTTGTTGGTAAATTTTTTTATTATGCCTTCAATTTCATTTACTGATATTGGGTTATTTAGAATTTTTATACCTTCTTGATTCAGCTTCGGTCATTCCTATGTATCTAGGAATCGGTCTATTTCTTCTATGTTTTCCATCCTATGAGAGCAAAGATTTTTGAAGTAAGTATTGATGATCTTGTCAATTTCTACAGGATCTGTAGTGATTTCACCCTTTTTATTCTTATTGCATGGCTTTGAGTGTTTTCTTTCCTTTTTTTGATAAGGTTGGCAAGGGATTTATCGATTGTATTTATTTTTCAAAGAACCAAATCTTTGACTCATTAGTTCTTTGTATTATATTTTTAGTCTCAGTTGCACTGATTTCTGTTCTGATCTTTATACATTTTCTCCCTTCTGTGGCTTTGGGTTTGACTTGCTCTTGTTCTAGAAGCTTGAGGCGAGCATAGGTTGTTTATTTGTGTTCATTCTGTTTTTCTGATGTGGGAATCCACTGCTCTAAATTTTCTTCTGAGGATGTCATTCATTGTATGCCACACATTCTGGTAGGTCGTGTCTGCATTTTTGTTTGATTGCAAATGTTGTTTACTTTCTTCTTTAATTTCATCTGTGACACATTGGTTGTTCAGGAGGATGTTAATTTCCATTTGTTTATGGAGTTTTCAGGATTTCTTTTGTCAGTAATTTCCAATTTGATTGCACTATGGTCCAATAATATGCATGGGATAATTTCACTTCCTTTGCATTTGCTTATGCATGTTCTATGTTCTAGTATACGGTTTATTTTGAGAACGTCCCATGTGCAGCTGAGAAGAATGTGTATTCCAATGTTGTTGGGTGGAGCATTCTGTAAAGTTCTACTATGTCTGTTTGTTCACCTGTTTGGGTTAGCTCTGTTATTTCTTTGCTGATTTTTTTCTAGTTGATCTATCTCTTTGTGACAATGGGGTGTTAAAATCTCCTGTTATAATTGTGTTATTATTTATTTGATTTTCCATGTCTGTTCAAATTTATCTTATATAGTTGGGTGCTCCTACATTTTGTGCATGTATATTTATGATTGTTATTTCTTCTTGCAGTTTTCCCCTAACAAATATGTAGTGACTTTCTTTATCTCTTTTGATCATTATTGGTTTGAAATTCACATTATCGGCAAACTGAATATCTACCCTTGCTTTTTCCTAGCTTCTTGTTATATGGAATATTGTTTTCCATCCTTTGACTTTCAGTCTATGAATTTCCTTTTGAGTTAAATGCATTCCTTGTATATAGCATAATGTTGGGTTTTATTTCCTGATCCACTCTGCCAGTCTGTTTCTTTGCATTGGTGAGTTGAAGCCATTTATGTTAATGATTATTACTGATATATATTGACTTAATTTTGTCATGTTATTTTGCTGCTGTTGATTCTCTATTTTCCCCCTTGGTTCAATTGCTTACCTTGCTTTGTGGTTCTTTTCTATTGTTTTTGAGATTGTGGTCATTTTTATCTCTGTGTAGAATATCTTTTAATATGCTTTGTATGGTTGGTTTGGTGGTCATGCATTTCTTCAGTCGATCTTTGTCATAGAAATATCTTATCTCTTCATCAATTTTGAAGGATAGCTTTGCAGGGTACATCAATCTCAGTTGGAAGTTGTTTTCTTTCAGGATTTGTAATACTTCACTCCAAGTGTATAACAATACAGTATTGTTGACAATAAGCACAACGTTGTACAGTAGTTCTCTATAGCTTATTCATCTTACCAGACTGAGACTTTGTGCCTGTTATTAGGAACTCCTTATCTCCTCTCTCCCCAAGCTCACCCGGCAACCATTTCCCACGTGTTCATCTCAGATGCCCGTTTTTGGATTGGGTCTTTGAATTTTGGGGGCTTGATTTTTTCAATTCTTTATATGTTCCCAATAGAAATCCTTTGTCTGAGGGACAACTGGCTATAATTTTTTTTATTTTAAAAAAATACAAGTACAAAAACATATTGACAAACAGACACCAATTAGCATAAAAAATAGTACAATCACAACTAATCTATAGACAAGGTGATATGATCTCAACAGTGGTTATTGCTTTATCCATTGATATCTTCGAAGTGTAAATATATAAACCCATATACAGACATGCAAATTTAGTCAGACAATT